>JAODAL010037273.1:0-40625 GCA_025379985.1 Phyllomedusa bahiana | reverse complement strand
TTACGGTATTTTTGGAAAACAAACAAACCGGGTGCTGAGTGCTGACTACAAGATTGTTTGGATTGTAATTTAAGTGCAAGGTTGAAATAAACAGTCACAGGTGTAATGGGTAAAATTGAACACCTATCTGAAATGTATATTTGATAATAAAAGTGGAGGTTTTGAGCTAACAAAGAGACCTGCAGTTACTAAAATGATGTTTATCCAATATAAGTTCAGATGCCCAATATCCAGGAAAATACTTCAATAGCAAACTGTTAATAATAAAGATATTCCACTACAATATCTACACTAAGTCTTGGTTTGAACTTTATCCAATGTTCTTTATAGATAGAGCTTTGTCTGTGTTCGCCCGCGGGGGCCCCCCCCCCGCTCCCTCCGCCGGGACTTTACACCGGTCGATGCGGCTTTAAAATTCTCTAGCTAACTACATAAAATCTTCAAATCTCAAAATAAAAACTAAATTGGAAGGATCACACCCAAATTTAGCAGAGGTTTCTCTGTGCAGAAATAGACTAATTTCGCTGAGCTGTGTGGCCACAGGCAGAGCCCCACGTCCTTTCCCTATGAGACGCTGAGAGACACTGAGGCTGAAACAGGAAACGCTGTTCTATGTAAAACGAGGTCATGTGATTTTTCCAGCCAATCGCAACCTTTACACATCCCAGTCATGAGTCGCACACACATCTCATCCTGCTCTATTCTATAATTGATTTGCTGGCCGCCAAAATTACAGGAAGCGCCGAAAAAGGCGCGATTCTTAATAGATGATGCTCAGATTTTAACCTTAATTATCGCATGATCTGGAAAATTCGATCACCATAAAAACCTTGCCGATTTCAACTTTGTCGATAAAAATCGCTCAACACTACCAAACACACATCTAAGATGACCACTGCCTTGCTAAAGAAAATGAGAGGAAAGGTGTTGGTCTGGCCAAGCATGTCTCCAAACCTAAACCCTTTTTCAAATGGAAGCTGGAGAAGCACAAAGTCTCTAACATCCCCCAGCTCTGTGATGTCGTCATGGAGAAATAGAAGAGGATTTCAGTGGCTGCAAACTGTGAAGCTCTAGTGAACTCCATACCGAGGTTACTAAGTTAAGGCAGCGCTGGAAAATAATGGTGGCCATACAAAATATTGACACTTTCGGCACAATTTGTCCATTTTCACTTAGGGGTATACTGATTACCAAATATGTAGGGTTTGCATTATTCTATAATACCTTTAAAAAATCCAAACATTTTCTATTTTTGAAAATTGCGCCACAATAACTTTTTTGCACTGCCACTAGAGCTGGGCGAATCGATTCTAACGAAGTGGAATTCGTTTAGAATTTCAGGAAAACTTCGGTTCGGAACGAAGTCGAACTTTGTGGTAATTCGGATGAACGAAGTGTGCTTTTGATTGATAAAATGGCTGCGAGCACATGGCGCTCATGGGGCAAAGCACTCTGGAGGGGAAAAAGGGCATAGCCTGCATGACATGTGCAGAGGTGAAGCCCAAACAGAGACCGGTGGGATTCTGTGACGTCACCGCACTATATAAGTTCCGGGGGGGCGACGCGGGAGCTCACACTCCTCTCACTGTGCTCATCAGGGAAGGTGCTGCCGCGGGCTGATAGCTCTTACTGAAGAATTGATTTTTATATAGCGATTTTTGTGGGGTGTTCAGCTTGTCTCAGGAGTTTTTTAATGTTCATTTAAAATTTTTTGGGGGGTAGGATTGAAATCCAGTGTGATCCACTGCACTGCATGTACTTTTCAATATCCAAGTGGATCTAAGCCGTTCCGTTTTTCTTTTAAAGAAACAGCTTTTTTTTACAATAAAAAACCACTTCTTTTTTGGCTGTCAATTCTTTTGCGCATTTTACACCCGGGGAAATTAAGCATTGTTTTGCGGTGTGCTGACAAAAAAAAAACCGTCTTTTTCAACCCCAAAAAAATAAATTTTTCCGTAGCCTTTTCAAAAGCAAAGGGGTTATTACAACTGTATCTTTTTGTTGGTCGTAGAAAAACACGCAATTTAAACGCTACAAAGCTATAGTTTGTGGGCTAAATTTTCTTTGGCACAATTTACATCCGGGGGTTTAAATTTAAGCGTTGTTTTTGGGGGGTGCTGGCCCCCAAGAAACTCTTTTTCAAGCCAAAATTTTAAAAAATTTTTCCTGTAGCCTATTCAAACAAAGGTTAATTCAACTGATCTTTGTTGTTGGGTGAAAACCCGCAATTGTAACCCCTACAAGCTCTGTTTGTGGGGGTAAATTCTTGGCGAAATTTAATCCAGGGTTAATTAAAGCGTTGTTTTGCTGGTGTGTGCCCCCAAAGAAACCTCTTTTTCAACGCCAAAAATAAAATTTTTCCTGTAGCCAATTCAAAAGCAAAGGTTTTAAACTGTAACTTTTGTTGTTGGTGAAAAAAACACGAATTTTGTAACACGCTACAAAATACTTTTGTGGGGTCAATTTTTGGCCAATTTACACCCGGGGTTAATTTAAAAGCGTTTTTTTTGTGGTGTGTGCCCCAAGAAACCGTTTTTTTTTCAATGCCAAAATATAAAAATTTTTCCTGTACCTAATTCATGCCCGAAGGTTAATTAAAAGCCTTTTTTTTAAACATACGTTTTTTTAAACGATAATTTCAAGTAAATTTTTCCGGCCATTTGTGGAGCGAAAATTTTTTCCCAAAGGGTTACCCAAGTTGTTATGGGTTCTTTTGGATAAAAACGGGTGTATATTTTCATATACAAAATTTCATCATCAAAAGTGTCTGTACATTTTGAACAAACAGTTTTCGAAAGGAGGTGGCAGGCTTGCACCTGCGAGTGGCAGTGGCACAAACTTTTCGGGAAAGGCCCAGGTCGCGCACAGCAAGGGGAGCCCGCAGCGGGGGTACTCAGTGGGGCCACAACTGCCGTGTCCTAGCGGGGTGTTTTTAAGCAACCCAAGGATTCTTGATTGGTTGACTAGGTATCTTCTTCCCCCCAAAAAATTTGACCCCCCCGCCAAGATCGGGGGAACCTCAGACACAACCATTGTTGGCATGGCCCGGGGGGGGGGTCATCGGCCCCACCTTTCCCTAGCCCCGCCTCTGCCCATCCGGTTCCCCACCCCGAGATCTACTATGTGGTTGGACTCAGCGCCACTATATAGCGAGGAGAAAAATTTGGGGGGTAGTCAGCAGTCCCTTGGCACAAGAAATGGGGCCCAATATCACTGTTTCTTGCAGTAGGGGCAAATATAGATGGGGAGAGTGGCAGGGAGGTCATGTTGTGAAGGTCAGCCTCGCATACCAAAGACCGGGATGAGGACAGCAGTGACGATGAAACAAAAATAGATGAGATGTAGCCGACCGTTTTTTGGGGAGCCGGGTGAGGCAATGGTTTTTCATCGTAGGAGAAGAGGGCGTCAGCTTGCGCGTCAGGCACAGCGCGCCAGCAATGGGTCTTTGGGCCGGGGTCAGGGTAGCAGCAGTGTGAGTCGGGAGCCAACGGCCAGGGGTAAAAAACCCCCGTTTCGGGTCCAAGAAGTAGCCACAGGGCCAGCGACAAGGCGGCGATTTATATCATGCGATTTTGGCGGTAAAACCCGATATTCGGCGGTTGGCAGTTCTTTGTAAGCACCGGAGGAGCAATATGGGTATATTAGAACTGTGGGCAAAAAGGGAACGTGGCCAGGGAGAAAACTTTGGACCAGGGCCCCTGCGTCAACCAGCAGCGTCCCCCCCGGGGCCGGAAAAGGGAAACGGGCCCAAGATGGGTGGTCCATCCTGCCGGTGAAACAGCAGCAGCAGCGCCCGTGGCTGCATGCCATTGCGCCAGTCAAGGCCACCACCTCTGCAGAAGGGAGTGTTTCCTTTGAATCATCCCCCGGCCCAGTGCCCTGCCCTCCTACTCATGGCCCCAGCTCATTCAGCGAGGCGTTTGAAAAGAGACAACAGAAAGTGCCCAACATCCAAAGGTGCAAGGACCGGCCCCTGTCCAAGTTGTTGGTATGCAGTCCCCCCCTTTTCCCAAATGGTGGACTCTGAACCGTTCAGAGAACTAATGGCTTTGTGCCAGCCGGGGAGGGAGGTTCCAAGCCGTATTTCTTTTCCAAAAAGGCATCCCGCACTTCATAAATATGTAGAACAGAAGGTGGGTCGTCCTTGAGCTTATCGGTTTGTTCCAAGGGACGGCAGCAGGGACGCTGGAGCGGAATGGGTCAGGGCCCAGTCATTTCCTTTACGGCCCACTGGGGGAATGTGCTTCCAGCCCGGGCACACCAACAACTTGGACGGGAGACCCGTTTCCCCCACGTTGTCAAAACTGCTGAACCTCCCAATGTCCCCTCTCCCCCTGACCACCACCCCCCACCCTGCTCCACAATACTGCTCCATCATACCCATGTTAGGGCACGGGGGTGTCACGCAGTTTTTACACCTCCTTGCCTTGGCGAACAAAGTCACACAGGGGAGGAACTGCCCGCGTCTGCAGAAAGAAATCGTGTGTGGCTTTCTCCGCGCAACTGCAAATGGAACCAGGGTGAGGACAGGGGGGAAACATGGGGTCCGCGCTCCCAAGGAGGGAGGGTCATGCCCCCGCTGGCGAATGTGTTAATCGGGTTGTGAAAAGGTTCCTAAGTCTTCCACCGATCTTCAGAACTTCGAAAAGGCCAGGAAAGTGCATGCACTTTATCCTTTCGTACAAAGCCAGGAACCCCTCTCGAGTTCAGCGGCAAAAACGGCCCCCCCCAACACACTTGATATCATGTTTCCACCGCTGGTTCCACCCTGACATGTTGGACCGACTGAGAACAGAAAAAGGGCCTTAACGATTTTTTTGATATCCGGCGACGAAGTATCCCTGTGAAACTTTGATGTCAGCCATGGCAGCTCATGCGTACACCTGGTTTGTTGGGGCCATTCGAGGGGGGCGACTTATTTGTCAGTCGCCAGGACTACGGGATAATAACATCTTTCCCCACTGTTCAGTCCGGAACAGAGGGAAAAAAAATCTGTCTGGGGGGGGATGGGACGGGGAAACTCTCGTGGCCCAATGAGTGGTGGGGGGAAAATGGAGGAGGAGGGGGAGGAGGACTTTGGGAGCAAAAAGCTTGTTGGTGAAAAAGTGGATTTTCTCCCCAGGTGACAAGAGAGGGGGAAAGGGGGCAGCTGGAGGAGGGGGTGGAGATGGGAAGAGGGGGCAGTGCCCCCCAAGCCCCGGGCAGTATACGGTGGAAATGGAGGCAGGGAGCCCCTCGGAGCACTTGTGCAGATGGCCCGCAGCATGAAAATTTCCTGGCTTGACAGCCAAATATCAGATCCGGCGAGGGATGACTTCTGGCTCTCCACCCATTGGACCCTCCCCCGGGCCCAAAATGGACCCTTTTTTTCCCAGCTATTGAGGAAGACAAATCAAAACTATAGGGAAAATCCTCCGTAATCATTTGGGGCTGCTGCCTAGTGCGGACGTCCCTCCTCTGACAGGTTGAGGGGGGGTTCCCTCAGCGCTAGCTAGCACGGCGCTGGGGGAAGGTGGGGGGTTAGGGGCAGTACCGCTCCATCAGTAGTAAAACCCAAATCTGGATCATGAGACAGCTTCCCCCACCCCCTATGGAGGAGGGCGCCCCAGCAGCAGCAGCAGGACCTGGAGCAGTCCCCGAACCAAAGGTTGTGGGCCCATTGGACGCACTTCACCCCAGTTTGAAGATCCGCTGGACTTGGGGAGCCAAACGGATGTGTGGCCGCAAATTGCCCGGGTTTTGGGGGGGAAGCGTCCTGCCCGGCCCAAATGTGGCACAGAGGGGTGTTCATGGGGGGGGGGGGCCATGTTTCCCCAAGGAGAAGCGTTGTCCTTGGGGAAATGTGGGAAAACTGCCCTTTTTCAAAATGTAGGCGTGGATCGGCCGGGTTTCCAACACCAATGCCTTTGGCGTCAGTCGGGTTCAACTACCCGCCCCAGCCACTATTTGTGGGGCCCCCCCCTGATGCCACACATTGTGACAGTTTTCCTCTGCTCCACCTTTTTTCCCGGGAATGGTATTTCCACCCACCCCAACAATTCATTGTGCCACTCTATGACCTCATGCTGCTGTCTGCGTTGCGTGACATCCACACTGTGTCATTGGCCACTGTCGACCCCATGCTTTGTGTGGGGGCTGCCTGTCCTCCCTTTACTGTGTCATTGTGCCATCCTGCCTCATCGCGCTGCCCCGCCTCCGCTTCGTCATTCCTGTGGCTTCCCCCTTTTTTTGCCACCCCCCAGAATGTCATGTGCCCCTGCCTGATTCAAAGCTGTGCTGTCGTGACCTCAACACTGTATCATTGTGCCACTCTGTGGCCCCAATACTGTTTTCCGCCTCCAGAATGTATTTTGCCAGCCCGATCTCAACTGCTGCCGCCCTGACCTCCCCATCTTGTTTTTGCCCCCCTGTGGGCCCAATACTGTTTTGCCGCCTCCCCGTGTCTTGGTCCAAACCTGATCTCATGCTGCTGCTGTCGTGACCTCCACTGTATCTTGTGCCCCTTGTGGGGCCCAAAAACGTTTAACCCCCCCCAGAATGTCATTTGCCACTGCCTGATTCATATGCTGCCCCCCGTGACCTCCACACTCGTGATTTTGCCCCTCGTGGCCAATTTTTTTTGCCGCCTCCCAAAAGTCATTGTGCCATGCCCAAATTTATTGCCCGTCGTTTACCTCCACCTGATCATTTTGCCACTCTGTGGCCCAATATGTTTGCCGCCTCCAGAATGCATTGTGCACGTGATTCATGCTGTGCGTCGTGACCCCCCACACTGTACATTGTGCCCTGGGCCTATATGTTTTTTGCCGCCCCCAGAATGTCTTGTGCCACTCCCGCCTCTTACTGTGCCGTCGGACCCCACACTGTGTGAAATTTTGCCCCTTGTGGCCTAATACTGTTTTGCCCACTCCAGAAAAGTCATTGTGCCCCTGCCTGATCTCATACTGCTGCCGCTGTGACCTCCACACTGTGTGATTTTCCCCTCTGTGGCCTAAAACGTTTAGCCGCCTCCCGAATGCATTTTGCCCTGCCTATCTATACTGCTGCCGCTTTACCCCACGTGTGATTGTGCCACTTGGCCAAAAACTGTTTTTCCGCCTCCCGAAAGTCATTGTGCCACGCCTGATCTCATTGCGGTCGTGGGCCTCCCCAAATGTATCATTGTGCCATCTGTGGCCAATACTGTTTTGGGCCCCCTCCCGAAAGTCATTGTGCCACTGCCCCATCCCCATGCTGCTGCTTTCTGACCTCCACACTGTATCATTGTCCACTCTGTGGCCTAATACTGTTTTGCCCTCCCAGAAGTCATTTTTCCCCTGCTGATCTCATGTGCTGCTGTCGTGACCTCCACACTGTTGATTGTGCCTTCTGTGGCTTCCCCCTGTTTTGCCACCCTTTAGAATGTCTTGTGCCACGCCCGACCTCATGCTGCTGTGTCGTGACCTCCACACTGTATCTTTTTGCCACTTGTGCCCCAATATGTTTTGCCACCCCCAGAAGTCATTTTGCCATGCCTGACTATACTGCTGCCGCCGGGGACCTCCCTCTCAGTCATTTGTGCCACCTGTGGCTTCCTCGTGTTTTGCCACCTCCCGAATGTCATTTTGCCACTGTCTGCCTCATGCGCCCGTGGCTGCCCCCGTCACCCCCACATCTGTCACTAATGTTGCCACCCGAGCTCTCAGCTTGTTTTTTTTTTCCCGCTTTCGTGGTATACTTTATAGGGTCTTCCCCTTTATTTTTTTTGGGCGTTTTTCCTCTTAATCCCCGGGGGAAATTTTTTAGTGAAGCGATTTTAAGGCGGGGAGTCATCTGCGTGTCATACTAAAACACAACTTGTATGAAGAGCAAACCAAACTCCCTCTGTATTTAAACATGGTTCAAAGTTTACAGCACCCCCGCGGCTCTGTGCAGCCTGGAAATAGCTGCTTTTTTTACGCGATTTTGTGCCCAAACAATTCGGAACGGAACGAATTTTGTCGGAAAATTCGGCGAAGTGACCGAATCGAATTTTTGAGAAATTCGCCCATCTCTAACTGCCACCCATAGTCCTTAGTGAGGGGGCATTTTTTGCGGCCTGAAGTGTACTTTTTAATGGTACTATTTTGGGATAGAGACAACTTTTTGATCATTTTTATTCCAATTTTTAGGGGACCTGAAATGACCAAAGAACCACAATTTTGCAGTTTTTTTTTTTACGTTATTGCGTTTGGGGTAAAATTATGTTATATTAGATTGGACTTTTTCGGACGTGGTGATACCAATTATGTGTAACTTTTTTATTTTATTTTTTTATTTGTAAAATGACAAAACGGGGGTTATTTGAACATTTACATTTTTCCGTTTCTGGAGCAGGCAGACATGAGCATAGATACGGTCCAGAGTGGGAACCACAGCATGCTTCATGACAGCCAGGAGTCTCACTAATAAAATTAATGAAATACAATTATTTATCACTGAAGATAAATATGATATAGTGGGGATAACTGAAACGTGGCAGGATTATAACCTGGGAGGTTAAATTACAGTGTTAAAGTTTAATTAGAAAAGATAAAAAAATTGGAAGGGAGGATGGTGTATGCATCCTGTCTGAAGACAACACTGTGGGAAGATATAGATACTGTAAACAAACATGAGGAGTCATTATGGGTGGGTATGCATGGGATTAATAACAATAATAAAATTCTACTGGGGGTCTGCTATAGGCCACCAAATATAACAGAACCCATGGAAAATGTACTCCCCTTTACAAAAAGATGGGAGCTTTCATAATGGGCTGTTTTTTTTGGGGAAAATTCAACACCCAAAAAAATTGGGGGAAAATGGGAAACCCGTGGCTATAAAGGAAACAGGTTTCTGCCAATAAGTAAAGATGGTTATTTTTCCCATCTGGCGCGGGAGCCAACAAGAGGATAGGCCCTCTTAGACTTACTATTAACTGACAGACCTGAAAGAGTAACAAAGGTTCATGTTTCTTAGAGTTTCAGGTTGCTTTGAGAGGCCCTTAACTGCATTGACTGGGACAAGATGTTAAAAAATAGCAGAACAGATAAATGGGAGATTTTTTTAAGAAAATCTTAAGCACTCACCTTTTTGGGGGTACATACTTTATGGGGAAAAAAAAAAATTTGAAAAAAAGGAAAAAAAAAATGTGGATCAACAAAGATGTAAAAGAGGCAATAAATAACAAAATAAAGCATTTAAGCTACTTCAACAATATTGCAGTGATCACACTAAAAAGCTATAGGGAAAGAAATAAAATATGTAAAAAAGAATGATAAAGACAGCAAAGTTTGAGACAGAAAGTAATAGCAAATGTGGGGCCAATATTCAAAAAGGGGACAAAAAGTGATCCTGAAAACTATCGGCCAGTAAGTTTAACCTTGTTGTAGGTAAAATGTTTTTAAGGGTTTTTTAAAAATGCTATCCTGGGGGATCTACTGAAAATAAATGTGTAAATCTTTTCCCGATTTGTTTATGAAAGGGTCGGTCTGTCAAACTATCCATCACTTTTTTGAGGGGTTAGCTCTAAAGGATCGGGTGAGGCACGGATGTCATACATCGGATTTTTCTAAAGCATTTGATTTTGGCCACATACAAGGTTGGCAAATAAAATGAGAAAGCTTGGACTGTGGGAAAAGTTTGCATTTTGGTTTTAAGTAACGGTCGTGAAGAAAAAAGAGGGGGTGATTAAAAGGTAAACTCAACTGTTCCTTGTTACTATTGGGGTACCACAGGGGTCAGTAGTTCCCCCATTATCTTTAATATTCATTAATGACCCTAAAGAAGGATTACATAGTAGAATATCAATCTTTGCAGATGATACTAAACTGAGTAAAGTAATCAAGACAACAGAGGATAATGTTCTTTCTCAAAGGGATCTGGATAAGTTGCAGGCCTGGACAAAGAAGTGGCAGATGAGGGTTAGCACAGATAAATTCAAGGTTATGCACATGGGAGGAAATACTTCCATGAATGTTAAACAGAAACACACTGGGTAAAATTGACATGGAGAAGGACTTGGTGATCTTAGTGGACAGTAAACCTAATTGTTGCAGCCAGTGTCAGGAAGCAGCTGCCAAGGCGAATAGGGTATTGGAATGTATTAAAAGGGGGATAGATGCACATGATGAGAATATTATTCTCCCATTATAGAAGTCACTGGTCAGACCACACATGGAATATTGTGTACAGTTTTGGGCACAAGTTCACAAGAAAGACATTGTAGAACTTGAACAGGTACAAAGGCAGGGAATAGACATAATAAAAGGACTGGGTGGACCACAACACCTAGGAAGATTAGCAAAATTAGGGTTATTTAGTTTAGAGAAAAGACGAATTCAGGGTGACCTAATAAATATGGAGAGAGAGGGAGAGAGTCCAAGATGGCGGCTGGACAAGTGTGAGTTTCACAGGCAATAGACTGAACTGATGGACGTCTGTCTTTTTCCAGTCTTATAAACTATGTAACTATTTAAGTAAACATTACATTTTGAGAAATAATCCCAAGTGTATCTACATAATCCAACCAGAAAATAAATACCATGAAACACTAGCCCACAAAGCGCCAGATTTTTCACATTTGCTCTTGCTGTTTGATATTTTTTGTGCACCTTTAGACGTGTTTAGCTTTTAGCTATTAATTGGTGTACTTTCAAATTTTTAATTTTGCCGCAGTTCTGGCACAGAATTTCACGTCCAAACCGATGACCATGCCCCTTCCCACAAGGCTATAACATACATTGTTTAAGGGGCGCAAAAAGTGTCTAAAGGTCATTAAAAATGTCACACTGTGACATGCTGCTCCAAAATATGCATATATTTTAGCATATTTTACAATATTTTTCAGGCGTAACCACAATAGTAAATGTTGGCCACTGTCATGGGCATAGCTATAGTCATAGCAGCAATAGCAGCCGAAAAGAGGCCCTGAGCCTGATAGGGTCCAATAAAGTAAAAGAACATAGTAACTTTATGTAGGGAACAATTAGTTGGTGGCCTTCTCCTTTTTAGCTCTACTATGTGAGTTCCCTAATGTATGGCGGCATTACTTATACCTATAAATATTACTATTAAGGCTGCTGTTTTTGTTTATTGTCATTAGGTGGCGGGGCCCCATCTCCTTTTGCTATGTGGCCCTATGAATTATATTTACACCCCTAACCACTATGTATATAACCACAAAAAAAAAAAAAAAAAAAAGTTTAAAAGTGATACCCCCATTGCCAAATCTTAGGATATAATCACGTGACATTTTGCTGCAAATTCAATTGTGCGCTTTCATCTGAATTGAACTTGTGAAAGTATATGTTTGCTTGCCACTGAAACAAACCTACTAGGAAGAACCAAACTGATATGGGGTTTTAAAATTTTCTGCAAGAAAATCTGCCACATGTGGCTCCCCCTTACAGTTTGCCCCCAAAAATAAAGGAAAAGCTTATGCCACATCAGAATCTATACTTTCAACTGTCAAAAACTCCATCATTTCTTCCCCACAATCGTCATGCCTCTTTTATACACATGCAGGAGCTTAGTAAGTGCTTTGTTTTTATAATATGAATGCATTTTTGTATTTAGTAAAATAAATTGAACAACCTTTTTTCTTAATTAAAATTTTTCATGTCTGTAGGAAGCAAGATATAAGAATTTATGGCTAAATCCACTCTAATGTTATAATGCTGTATCAGGACCTTGAAGTGGTTAACTCACTTAAAAGTCCTCTCCGTCCATTTTCTGCTGTCTTGCACCTCCGGTCGAATGGAACGTCATCGCTGCAGCCTCTGACTGGCTGCAGTGGCCACATGACACTGCCCACATCACCATTGATGTCATAGTGATGTCAGCAGTGTCACATGACTGCTGTCAATCAGAGGCTATAGCAATGATGTTCAGATCAACCAGAGCCAGGAGACAACAGAAGACTGGTGGAGAGGATGGTTAGGCACATTACTGTATGAATGAGAGACCAGAGTTAAAGGGGTTTTTGCAACCATAGACAATGATGACATATCATTAGGATATGCCATCATTGCCTGATAGGTGCGAGTCCCACCTCTGGAATGGGCCTCTGAATCTATCAGTGGACACTGGAGAGTTGGTCACGCTTGAGCACGACTCTCCATTCTGATCTATGGGAGTTCCAAGTAGTGTCTAAGGCACCGCTCAGCTGTACTCGGAAATCCCATAGGATAGAATGGAGAGTGATTGCGCAAGCACAGCGTGCTCCAGCCTGCATTGCCATTTAAGTTTTTTTTTTTTTTTTTTTTTTTTACCCCAGCACTATACTGCATGTTAAAAAGGGAGGTGGACAATCCCTTAAATACTATGTAAGTTGGAAATGGTGTCATTGTGTGATTAAAATATATCCAATTACTATGATCAGAGCCAATCATGAGGAACTTGAGAATCATTTTAGCTCCTGCCAACTCTGCTTGGAGATGTTTATGCTATACAAGCAGAAGTGCGTCTGTCAGTCATAGCAGTCCTAGTTGTAATCTTGTGATCAAAATCACTCTGCCTGCCATATCACTAAGGCATACATATATGTTTTAATGTAGGTGATATTTCCCACTGTTGTCCTACATTAACACTTTTACTGTAATCATAACTTTAACCATAACTATCACTGTCAAAGTCAGTGGCACCCAGTGTCACTTTGGGCAATGTTTGCATGGGACGGAGATAACTTTTGGAGAAAGAAGTGCATCTGGTACTCTGTACCCAAAAACCCCTTTTAAAAAGGTAAGTTACCATTAAAAAGTCAAAAAAACCTTTAACACCAACTTGGGGTTTTGGGCCCTTTTTCACACGGTAAAAATGGGCATTTTTTCAGTTCGAATTCTTCCGAAACTGGGGCAAAATTAGGGTTGGAATAGCCCCCAAGTCTTTTCGGTAACCCATTTTTCTCAAAAGAAAAATATGGATTACGTCCCCCTCTCCCTGCTCGGGGAAAAAACCCCTGGGGGGGGGAAAAAAAAGTGACATCTAAAATTTTTCCAGCGGTTTGAAATACCCCGTCGCTAAGAAAATGATGTCTAGGGGCCCTGCGGGGGGTTGCCGGCCCCCCGCCCCCGCCCCGTCCACCGGCTTTAAATTTGGGGGGTTGTAAAAAAACCCCCGCAAAAAAACCCTTTTGAACATAGCCTTGGGTTTTAAAGGGTTTTAAACCTTTAAAGGACCCACCCTTTTTTGGGCCCTTCCTACACGCCCTTTTTTTAAAATTTCTGACTGTAAATTTATGTGAGAAAAATTTTTTTTGACATTTTTTCCCTTTTCATTGATTCAGAGAAGGGTTTTTCTGTGACACATTTTTGCTTTAAGTTAGAAAGAAATTTTTACCAAAACAATCCTTTTTTGTTTTTTAAAAATAAAAAAATTTAATTAAAATTTTTTGGAAAAATTGCGTTTTTAAAAAGTTGAAAAATTTTTCGCGTGCAAGACAGAAAATTTAATTCACCACAAAATAGTTTATAACTACTTTCTCCCATAGGGCCCCTTTATAGGTTGGCATCTTTTTTTTTAATGTCTTTTTTTTTTTTTTTTTTTACGGGCATTAGAGGGGGTTGAAATTTAGTAGTTAAATTTTTCACATTTTCAAAAAAATTTGCAAAATACATTTTTTTTGGGACCATCCAGTTCCCGAAAAGTGGCTTTGAAAGGGGGGGGCAGGGGTTTGTTTCCCCCCCTTAAAATGACGCCATATGAGAAATAGACCCCTTTAAAGTATTTACAACAATTTTTTTGGAAGTTTTATAAAACCCCTTTAGAATTTCACAGAAAAATTTAAAACAAATGGAGGGGAAATTTCAAAATTTTCAAATTTTTTTTTCAAAATTTTCAATATTTATCCATTTATTCACTGGAATTTCGGTAAAGTGACTAGGTTAAAAGCACTTTTTTAACAATTTCCCCCAGGTTGCCGTTTTTAGAGTATCCCATTGTTTTTCCCAATGCATTATTTTTGGGTCATCATAAGCCCCAGAATAGGGGAGCAAACCCATATACTTCTGGGGTTTTCATTTTCAATAAAGATTTTATTTAGGCGCCATTTCAGGGTTTTGGGGGGAACCCTAAAAAGGGGCTAAAAAATTAATAAACACCCCCAAAATTTGACCCGCAAATTTTGGAAAATACACCCCTTTAAAGATATATCCAGGGGTTTTTCATTTAAACATAGACCCCAAGGGGGTTCACAAATTTTTTTTAGAAAAAGGCTGGAAAAATTTTAAAAAAATTTTTTTTTTTTAATAAACTGCAATTTTTTGTTTTAAAAGTTTCATATAACAAAGGGAAACCGGAAAAAAGAACCCTAAAACTTTGGGTTTAAACCAAATTTTTTCCAAGTTCGGCAATACCCTACCTGTGGGTGTAAACTGGGTGTTTTGGTTTCTGGGAGGGCGTAAAAAGGGAGGGGTCGCTATTTGGGGTTTGGAACGCAGATTTTGGTGGGGCCTTTTCGGGTTTTGCAAAGCCCCCAAAGTAGCAGAGCAGGGGAAAAACCCTTCCCGAAGTCGCCCCTTTTGGGTTTTTAACCCCATCAGGGATCTCAAAACTAGGGGGTTTCTGTGGGATTTTGGATGCACAGGGTTTCCCTAGTTTTTTTTTTGCATTTGGGGGAAGAAAAAAGGGGGGGAAAAACGAGTTCGGTCATGGTTTTTTTTAGTTTTTAATTTTACAAACATTCGCCGTGCAGTGTAAATGAAGTGATAACTTTAAATATGGGGGTCGGGGACAATTGGGAATGGTATAATTTTTTATAGTTTTTTTTTGTTTTTTTTTACTTTTACACAAAAGAAAAACGGGCTATTAAAAAATTTTTCGTTTTTATGTTTTTCCCATTCGACAGCCCAAAATTTTTTAAATTTTTCTGGGGCAGAAACTGTGAAAGGGCTTGTTTTTTTCGGGGTGAGTTGAATTTTTATTGGTACCCCTTTTGGGGTGGGAAATTTTCTATATTCACTTTTTTTTAAAGGGTTTTTTTTAGATTTTTTGAAAAAAAATTTCAGCAAACTTGGTAGTGTTTTTTATTTTTAATTTTTTTTAGCCCGGGCCCCTGTACGGGATAATAAGGGCTGGTAGCTTTTTCTCAGCAAGGGGGCCCCAAAACGATTTCACCGATACCCCAAATTTTTTTATTTTTTTTTGTTTTTTCTGCTTTTATACAATTTTTAAAAACTTTTTTTTCAACCCGGAAAATACGGTTTTTTTTCATTTGCCATAAGTTTGAGAGCCTAAAATTTTTTTTAAAATTTTTTTGTGCTTGGAGCTGTTTTAGGGACTTTTTTTTTGCCCAAAATGGTTGAGTTTTTATTGTATCTTTTTGGGGGGGGCCCGGCTTTTTGATCGCTTTAAAAAACCATTTTTTGGAGGCCCCGGGTTTAAGAAAATACGCAATCCCAGTATTTTTTTTTTTTTTATTTTTTTAAAAAAGGGCTCACCCGTGCCCCCCCCATCCGGATAAGTTTTTGCTTTTCTCTTTTGGGTTTGCTAAAGATTATGGCAAAAAGCCTTTTGTAAGTTTTTTTTTTTTTTGAAGCACTTTTAAAAAAAAAAAAAAAAGTGTTTTTTTTTTGTGTTTAAAAAAATATTTATGCATTTTGCTTCTTTGAAATTAAAACATTTTTTAATTTTTTTTCCCTATACAGGGCTTTTATAAAAGGGTTTTTTTTTTCGGGGTGAACGGGCCCTTTTAAAAATTTGGGACAAAAATTTGGGGTTTTCTAGGAGTTTTTTTATCCTTTTTTATTCCCTTTTATGTGTGCGGGGATGAACAATAATCTTTTAAATTTTGTGATTTTTTTTTTTTTTTTTTTCGGGGATTTCACCCTACGGTTTAAATTTAAAATTACCCGGGTTTTAGGGGAAAGGGGTTTTTTACGCACGCGGGGATACCAAATTTGGGTACCCCTTTTTTTAAATTTTTTATCTTTTTTTTGGGGGATTGGCTTTTTTAAAAGGGGGAAAAAAGGGGGTGAAATATTTTTATTTTATTTTTCGTGTTTGTGTTTTTCTTGTTTTTTTCCTTTTTTTTTTTAATTTTTTTTACTTTTTCAAATTTTTTTTTTTACTTTTCCCCTAGGGGGTTTTGAAAAAAAGATCTTGTTGCTTATGACTGGGTTTTTTTGGGAAATGTCGTCACATGGCCCGGGGCCCTGCCCCCAGGGGACGGCCGGGTCGTGGCGTCACAAAAACCCGGAAGGCCCTTCTATGCCTTCCGGCTGTCTGTCAGGGGCAGGAAACTGCCGGAAACGTGCGATTCCCTGCGCTGCTTTCTGCCGCAGAGACGCAGGAGGAGCGATTTTTCTCCCGCGTCCCCTTTTGTTTTTTGCGACCAATCGTTTGCGAAAAATTAAGGGGTTAACCCCCCCCCCCACCCCCCCCCCCCCGGGGCGAAACGGGGGCGGGGCCGACCCCTGTGGGATGTCAGCTGAAAAAACAGTGACACCCCGCGCCCATCGCGGGGAACTCGCTTTTGGTTGGGTTCCCCCAGGACGTAACCAAAAAGTCCTTTTTTCGTGAAACCCCCAAAAGACCTGGACTTATGGATACGTCTAAAGGGGTTAAGGGGGGGTTTAAAAACAAATTTTTTTTGGCGATTGGGTTTAAAAAATCAGGGTTTGGGTGAAATTTGGGCCCCGCGTAAAGCCAACAATACTCATTGAAAATGTTAAATTTTTTGGGTTTTATTTCTGTTAAAAACCCTATTTTTTTTCTTTGCATTTGATTTTCCCTTGGGAGTGTAATACTGCGTTCAATTCCACTGTAAGGCTATGTTCACACAGCTTTAAAAAGGGCCGTATTTCGGTCCGTAAATTTTTCCCCCGAAGGGGCGCCCAAAATTTGGGCCGAAAATGGGCCCATTAAATTTTTGGTTTAATTTTACAGTTCTCATAGATAAATATGGATTTGTCTCCCCCTTCCCCCCCCGGGGAAACCGCCGGGGGGGGGGAGATAATTTAAAAATTTTGAATTTTTACGGCGTTTTATGCCGGCCCCTGGCAATTTTAAGTCAAGGGCCGGGGGAAGGCCGCCCCCTGCTCATCCCCCGCTCCCCCCCGCCCCCCCTCCCCAGGCGTAATTGCGGGGGGTAATTACGTCCCCCCAAATTTAAACCGGGGGGTGAACATAGTCTTACACTTTGTTTGATTAAGTGTGTAGATTTGGCAACATTGCAGTGTAGTTTGCCTCCAGTGGCATGAGACCATGAGGTAGGAAGCAGGGACTAGCATGTAAAAACCTTGGGGGACATGTATGAAAACTGTCTAGATCTAAGACTTTTTTTTGTTGCCCATAGCAACCATTCAGAGCTCCCCTTTAATTTTTTCAGAGAACTATATGAAATAATAAGGGAGCTCTGATTGGTTGCTATGGGCAACAAAGAAAGTCTTAGACCAAGACAGTTTTCATAGATGTGGTCCCTTTTGTCTTATGTCATCCCTAGGCTGGTTTGTTAAAAACAGTCTATTATGACTATGCTTTTCAATATAGCTAAAAATAAAACTTTGGCTATAATATTAGCATATATGGCAATATTAGTATAGCATAGCTACAGCATTAAAGAAGAGTAACTAAAGTTGCAAATTAACAAACATGGCAACATCAGACCAAGACAGTTTTCATAGATGTGGTCCTTTATGTCTTATGTCATCCCTAGGCTGGTTTGTTAAAAACAGTCTATTATGACTATGCTTTTCAATATAGCTAAAAATAAAACTTTGGCTATAATATTAGCATATATGGCAATATTAGTATAGCAGAGCTACAGCATTAAAGAAGAGTAACTAAAGCTGCAAATTAACAAACATGGCAACATCAGTATATCATTATTTCAGATTCCAGATAACTTATATAATTGATGATCATACATGCATTCTGAGTATAACATAGTGGCCAAATTCAGCTAGAAAAACATAAGTAACAAATAATGTAAAGTAAGTAAAATAAATCACAGTGGATAAAAGCAAAACACTAATAATGCTAAACTAAACACCATCAAGCTCAAAGGTTTGTGTAACTAACTAGATAGTTTCATAGTTTCATAGTGTGTAAGGCCGAAAAAAGACAAGACGTCCATCCAGTTCAGCCTGTTGTGGTAAGGTGTTGATCCAGAGGAAGGCAAAAAAAACCCCAATGAGGTATAAGCCAATTGTCCTCATTTGAGGGAAAAAATTTCTTCCCGACTCCAATCTGGCAATCAGAAAATTCCCTGGATCAACGACCCCTCTCCAGAATCCTAGCCACTTGTTATATTATCACGCTCCAGAAATGCATCTAAACCATTTTTGAACGCCGTTATTGAATTCACCATGACAAGTTCCTCTGGCAGAGAATTCCACAGTCTCACTGCTCTTACAGTAAAGAATCCCTTTCTATGTTTATGTAGAAACTTTCGTTCCTCAAGACGTAGAGGATGGGGCCCCCATGTTCTATATTTCAGCCCTGGGTATAAAAAAATCTTGGGAGAGTTTTCTATATTGACCTTTGATGTATTTAAACATATTTATTATGTTTCCCCCGAAGCCGTCTTTTTCTAAACTAAATAACCCTAACTTGCTAATCTTTCTGGGTATGTAGTCCACCCAGTCCTTTTATTATTTTTGTTGCCCGCCTTTGTACCTGTTCAAGCTCTACAATGTCTTTCCTGTGCAATGGTGCCCAAAACTGTACACAATATTCATGTGTGGTCTAACAGGGGGCTTGTATAATGGGAGAATAATGTTTCATCATGTGCCTCTATGCCCCTTTTTTTAATTACACCCCATGATCCTATTAGCCTTGGCAGCTGCTGGCCTGACATTGGCTGCTCAGTTAAGTTTATGTCCACTAGGATTCCCAAGTCTTTCCATGTCACTTTTACCCAGTGTTTTTCCGTTTAACATGTAATCATGTAATGGAGTTTTCCTCCCCATGTGCATAACCTTGCATTTATCAGTGTTAAATCTCATCTGCCATTTCTCTGCCCAGGCCTCCAACTTATCCAGATCCTTTTGTAATAACACATTATCCTCTATTGTGTTGATTACCCTTTTCAGAGCTTTGTATGTCTGCAAAGATCGATATTCTACTGTGTAATCCTGTTTTAAGATCATTATGAAAATGTTAAAAAGGGGTAGGGCCCAAAATGACCTTGTGGTACCCCATAGTAACAGGGATCCAGTCTGAGTATGTACCGTTAATTACTACCCCTTTTTTTTCTATCAGTGAGCCAGTTGCCCACCCATTTGCACACATTTTCCCCAGGTCCAAGCATTCTCATTTTATTTACCAACCTTTTATGTGGCACGTATCAAATGCTTTAGAAAAATCTAGATATATGACATCCCGTGCCTCACCCGATCCAGTCTAGCACTGACTTCCTCATAGAAGCTGATGTTATTAGTCTGACAGGACCCTCCTTCATAAACCCATGTGGAATGGCGTTTACATTTATTTTCAGTGAGATATCCAGGATAGCATCTCTGGGGAAAAACCCTTTATACATTTTACCTACAACAGAGGTCAACTTAACGGCCTATTGTTTCCTGGATCACTTTTTGACCCCTTTTTGAATATTGGCACCACATTTGCTATGCGCCAATCCTTTTTGGGGCATTTCCCGTTCTTAGACAGTCCATAAACATTAAGAATAGGGGGGGGCCCATATATGGGCATCACTTAACTCCTTGTACACGTGGGTGTATGCCATCTGGACCTGGGGATTTGTCTATTTTAATCTTCCTAAGGCGGAACTGCACTTCTTCCTGGCTTAGACCAGAAACTTTTAAGTTTGAGTTTACCTCATCCCTCTGTTCAACAGGAAGCTCATCCTCCTCAGTAAATACAGTGGAGAAGAAATTGTTTAATAGGTTTGCTTTTTCCTCATCGCCCTCTACTGTCTCTCCCTCAGTATTTTTTAAATACTCCATGTTTGACTTTAGCAATCATATTCAAAATTATATAAGTAAACAATACATTTGGAGACATAATCCAGAATGTATCAATGTAATCCAACCAGGATTTCCACAACCTTACATAGTTACGTAGTTACATAGTTTGTAAGTCCAAAAGAAGACAGATGTCCATCCAGTTCAGCCTATTGTGCTATAGTGTTGATCCAGAAGAAGGCAAGAAACCATTATGAGGTAGAAACCAATTGTCCTGAATTAATGGAAAAAATTCCTTCCCAACGCCAAGCTAGCAATCAGAGTAAATACCTGGATCAACGACCGTCCTCCAGAGTCCAAGTCACTACAACTTGTTATATTATTACATTAGAATTGCATCCAGACCCTTCTCCAGAATCCTGGTCACTATAACTTGTTATACTATTACACTCTAGAAATGCATCCAGACCTTCTCTAGTTTCCTAGTCACTATAACTTGTTATACTATTACTCTAGAAATTCATCCAGACCCTTCTCCAGAATCCTAGTCACTATAACTTGTTATATTATTACATCTAGAAATGTATCCAGACCCTTCTCCAGAATCCTAGTCACTATAACTTATTATGTTATTACACTTTAGAAATGCATCCAGACCATTTTTGAACTTTGTTAGTGAATTCACTATGACAAGTTCCTCTGGCAGAGAGTTCCACAGGCTCTTACAGTAAAGAATCCCTTTCTATGATTGTATAGAAACTTTCTTTCCTCGAAAGAGTCCTGGGTATAACTTGATCTTGGGAGAGATCTCTGTATTGACCTTTAATATATTTAAACATATTTATTATGTCCCCCCAGATCCGCCTTTGTTCTAAACTAAATAACCCTAATCTTGCTAATCTTTCTGGGTATTGCAGTCCACCCAGTCCTTTTATTATTTTTGCTGCCCGCCTTTGTACCTGTTAAAGCTCTACAATGTCTTTTCTGTGCACTGGTGCCCAAAACTGTACACAATATTCCATGTGTGGTCTAACTGGTGCTTTTATAATAGGAGAATGATATTCTCATCATGTGCATCCATGCCCATTTTAATACACCCCATGATCCTGTTTGCCTTGGCAGCTGCTGCCTAACACTGGCTGCTACAATTAAGTTTACTGTCCACTAGGATTCCCAAGTCCTTCTCCTGTTACATGAAGATAGTTTGACATTGTATGGTACAATCAGTTATTTTCGAACCTGCTCCCATTGAGAATGTTTTTTTTTTTTTTTCTATTATGCTTCTGTACAGCCTCCTTCATGCACATTTTTTATTTGTTTCTTTTTTTATTAGTTGCATTTTTTGGGAGGGATTAGATACATTTGTAATACACATTTTATTTCTGTCATTTTTCAAGTCCTACAAGAAAGCCCATGGGGAAAATTCCAGGCAAAAACTCTTTACCTAGAGCATGTGGCATTTAACAAGAACATACCACAGACCTAACTATATAACTCTATAAGTAAACATTACATTTGGAGACATAATCCCAAGTGTATCTACATAATACAGCCAGAAAATAAATGCCATTAAACACTGGCCCACATTTACTATGGCTGTTTAAGAGTTACACAGTGTAAACATGGACAGGCAGTATAAAAATGCACCGGATTTCTCACAGTCACTCTTGCCATTTGATGATTTTGGTGCATCTTTAGATGTTAACCTTAACACCAATTTAGAGTTTGGTTTAGGGTTACATACAATTTTTTAAAATATTAGATTTGAGTTGAATTTGACTTTGACCTGAATTTGAAGTCCAACAATACACATTGAGAATGTGATATAGCTTGTATTATTTAATGCGTTGTTGCTCTTTCATTGCAAAAGATGCTGTGCAGTGTAATAGCATGTTTTGGTCCACTGTAAAACTTTGATAATTGTGTAGATCTGGCAAAATGGCAGTGTAGTTTGCCTTCAGTGACATGAGGCCATGAGGAAGAAAGCAGAGACTAGCATGTAAAGACCCCTGCTGGTCCACAATTGACATGTACAGTATAGCAACAGGTGACCACTCTGCAGTACAGGTCCCATGTCTGAGTGAAGTAGCTGCTTTCCTCTACTGTTGGTTGTTTCATAGCTGTGCAGTGAGAGATGTTGGGATTCGGGACATGTTCCTGGCCTGTGTTCCTGACACTGGTATAATGACATAAAGGGCGACAGGTATGATCGGGATTTGCGCCCGATTTCTGGCGAAAACTGCGCCTCACCGGTCCGAATCCACTGTCGGACGCAGTGATGCGGTGCTAGGCGCAACCTTCACCACTTTCGGATGTGCCCAACATGAAGGGGCGTGTAATGATCGCGGTGTGGGCATTCTGGGGCGGGACGCACCACATTCGAATACTCCGATGCATGCATGATCGCGGTTCGGCAAAGTGCGACGCATTGTAGCTCCGACAGGCAGACCTAGTTCAATGTGGTCTACCTGAGCCGGAGGAGGCAAAGTGAAGCTAGAACGTATGGGGCAAAATGTGCTCTAGGTCGACTGTTACAACAGTACAATACTAAACATGAGTTGTGTATAAAATAATTTCATTAATAAAGATTAATATCAACGTTGTCTAAAAACTATTAAATGTATTGTAAAAGTTGATCATTTAAAATTAAAGGACAAATATATAAGATCGCAAAATAAATACATTTTGGCTCTCAGCTCTCAGCTCCGTGAGGCATGGAGTATGTCTCCAAAAATCGTTTTTGTTAGGTGTAAAACTTTATCTGAAAAAGAGCTCAAACCTTCAAAAAAGATACATAAATAAAATCACTAACAAAAAATCAATAACGGCGTAACATCAGGAATTGGGATATTGGAAATTGCCAGGAAATACAGTAATTCAAATTCTGTAAGTGGCATAAACCAGCCAATCAGAATAGGAGCGACAGTGAACCATTATAACCTATGGAGTAGTGTTGACCAATCAAATGAAAAGGCGGGACAGTTCAAAATACAGTAAAAAATGCAGATAAAGAGCTGATTGGTTGAACTAGCGGGGGTTGGTTATCCCGGCCAATCAGAGCGCGAGCTACTTTGTCCCATTGTAGTTTATGGAGAGATGGGGGCACTGAAATCTCAGCTCCGTATGGCATAGAGTATTAGTAAATAAATCGTTTTTATTAGGTGTAAAACATTCTCTGTAAAAGAGCTAAAACCTTCTAAAAACATACATCACTCAAATCACTAACAACGCTTTTTGTCGCCGTCCAGGCGCTACTTCAGGAATTGCGATATAGAAAATTTCTGGGAAATACAGTAATTCAAATTCTGTAAGCGCTTCTCATTGGTCGGCAAAAACCAACCAATCAGAATAGGAGCGACAGTGACCCATTATAAGCTATGGAGTAGTATTAACCAATCAAATGAAAAGGCGGGACAGTTCAAAATACAGTAAAAAATTCAGAAAAGAGCTGATTAAACTAGCGGGGGCTTGGCTATCCCGGCCAATCAGAGCGCGAGAGACTTTGTCCCATTGTAGTCTATGGAGAGATGGGGGGCACTGAAATCTCAGCTCTGTGCGGCATGGAGTATTAGTAAATAAATCGTTTTTATTAAGTGTAAAAAATTCTCTGTAAAAGAGCTAAAACCTTCTATAAATATACATAAATAAAATCACTAACAACGCTTTGTCGCCGGGACCGGAGCAACATCAGGAATTGGGATATTGAAAACTGTCGGGAAATACAGTAATTCAAATTCTGTAAATGCTTCTCATTGGTCGGCAGAAACCAATCAGAATAGGAGCAATAGTTATCCATTATAACCTATGGAGTAGTATTGACCAATCAAATGAAAAGGCGGGACAGTTCAAAATACAGTAAAAAATTAAGACAAGAGCTAATTGGTTATTGTTCATTTTATATACACATCGGTACAACTTCGTGAGTCTTATCATTTGATTTCTGCCATGTACAGTTTTATTATAGATTGCATTAGAAAACCCATAAGAGCGTCGCTCGCTCTCCTTTTGACCCACATTATAGCGCCTCTTTTAAATTAGCCAATCACAAACAGAGCTCGCTCTGCATTTCTTTTCCCCCGAGAAGTCTATGCGATAAGTAGCTCACCCGCTGATTGGCTAAGCAGGACGAGCCCCTCTTCCCCCCAACCAATCACAGTACTAGAATATTTCCCATAGACAGTAATAACTTTTAGGGTGTCCTTCTATTGCGCCCTTCTTGCTCCACTCAAAATCGACCCCACTACTTTGTTTGGGGTGGATTTATTTATCCCCTCCTGGGCTAAACCCAAATTTCAGCTCTTGTCTTCATTTTTTACTGTATTTTGAACTGTCCCGCCTTTTCATTTGATTGGTCAATACTACTCCAAAGGTTATAATGGGTCACTGTCGCTCCTATTCTGATTGGTTGGTTTCTGCCGACCAATGAGAAGCGCCTACAAAATTTGAATTACTGTATTTCCCAGCAGTTTTCAATATCCCAATTCCTGATGTTGCTCCGTTATTGATTTTTTGTTAGTGATTTTATTTATGTATTTTTTAGAAGGTTTAAGCTCTTTTTCAGATAATGTTTTACACCTAATAAAAACGAATTTTTTTATTCATACTCCATGCCTCACGGAGATGAGAGCTGAGATTTATTTCTTTAGCGATCTTATATATTTTCCCTTTGATTTTAAATGATCAACTTTTTTAATATATTTAATCGCTTTTAGACAGCTTTGAGTTTTCACTTTATTCATTGATTCATTTGAAAGACAACTCTTTTTGCTATTCACTAACATGTTTAATGATTTCTCGCTGTTTTCCAGCCTGTCTCGAATCGGAAAACATGTTAGGCGCAGCCTTCTGCGCCTAAGTCCCGCACTGCGCCTCACACACTGGCAAGGCGCAGGGAACTTTTCACCGCATGTATGAGCGCACATCCTCGGGCGGTGAATCTTCCGATCCACGGAGATTCCATTGAGGCGCAGTCCTTCTGCGCCTAAGTCCCGCACTGCGTCTCACACACTGGCGAGGCGCAGGGGACTTTACACCGCATGTATGAGCGCACTTCGGGCGCCGACATACATGAGGCGCAGCTTTCACTAAAAATCCTGTGAAAACTGGACGCTCCGACATGCCAATCTTCATACACGTCGCCCAAAGAGTCTATAACAGGAATGAAAGAATTGCTTCTAGGGGAGAATGTGTTTATGACACAGGTGTTTACAAAGACTCTTTTTAGGAGTCACAAGGTCCTACAATTTGGAGTAAAGCGCTATACTGACTCTCCATAACACCACACAGGCTTCATTTATAGGGATGAGCGAGCAGTAAAATGTTCTAGTTCGATTAGAACCTCGAACTTTGGTGTGTTCGGTTCAAGGTTCTATTTGAACTCGAACCCCATTAAAGTCAATGGGAGAAGATGTTCTGGTTAATTTTTATACCTATACAGGTAAGGAGAAGCTGTAATTACCATTCATAAACAGTAAAATGGTACGTGGAACAAACTTAGTGAAGAAAATTTGGCTCTAAGAGTGACACAAAAACATTGAGGGGCTTTAAAAAAACTTTCTTCCTTTCAATGGCTACTGAAAAGTGAGGACAGCTTGAAAGCAGGGGCGTAGCTATAGTAGGTGCAGCAGTAGCAGCTGCTATGGGGCCCTGAGGGGGCCCAAAGGCCCCTTTGACACATAGGTGATTTGGAGATGGTGTGTTTTACAATTACTTTTGGGTACTGAGTATGATTTAGCAAATCCAAGCACTCTGGATAATATATATCCATGGATATGAGAGTTAGGCATTATGTGAGCCTGCAAATGTCGCCAAATAACAGCTTATGGGTGTGGGAAAGAAGCAGCCAGCAATACCAAACTCCCTAACTATTGCTGTCTATGGAGAGGAAAATGCTAACTAAGTAACTAAGATCAGTCTGTACAGTACAGAGAGTGAGCTAAAAATGGCGTTCACAAGGCAATATAGTGAAATATATATAACATGGTCATGTGATTTTAGCAGCCAATGAGAGCCCTATACATCAGCGATGACATTTTTGACACTTCTCTGTGCTCTGCATTGATTGGATGGCCGCCAAAAGTGCAGAAAGGTGATTGGATGGTCGCCAAAAGTGCAGAAAGCCACTGAAAATGTGTCGAACTGGAACTAGAACTTTACTCGATCGAAGAGTAAAATGATCGGTTCAGTCCGAGTTCTAAAAATTTGAGAAGTTCTACTGGAACTTAACTTTTTTAGAACGGTTCGATCAACACTATTCATTTAAACAGGTCTGCTGTATGCATGAGGCATTAAAAGTTTTTATGGCTTTATGTAACTCTTGTATTATTGCTAATTTTTCAAACTTTACTCCACAACCATTAATCACCAGGGGAACAAAATAAAAAACAGGCTTTATATTACTTTCTTGTTTTAATTTTACATATGCTTGTTTTAATGCATGAAAATGAAGTCGTTGTTGATATATTTTGTAGATGGAAGCTTGTTTGGCAGTTCTACTTTCTCAGGACACAGTGGGAAGCTTGGTCTGAAGAGGTTGATTGCACAGCGGTTTAAAGTACTAGCAATTTGCAAACTATTGAATATTACAAATAGGCATCAATTCTAAACAATGGAAAATCACACAAACTGGAATGAAGACAACATGGATATCAGCAGGAAAATTGAGAAACATAAGAACTGTTTTAATGAGTAAAAACATTTAACCACTTCGGCAGAAAAATAAACTACAGCTTTTTAATAATGACTGTCAAGACCTAATATTGCAAAGTGGTAATTTGAATTTATAAGACAAAGACAGTGGCATAGAGAAAGAGAGGTACAGGGGCATATTTATTATGTCAATTGAACCAGAATTCTAGTGCAATTTGCCTCAAAATACTGGAATACAAGCTTTACACCCCTACTATTATGTGTAAGGGTATATTCATACGGGATATTGTGGAGTGCACAGGTATGCACTGTAATTTGCCTGCTGTTGAAAATACACACTGGCCAGCGCATACTTTTAACAGTGCAGTGGCCCTGCCTGTTGAAAGTCAAGTATTTCTCATCATAATTATTGTCACAGATGTAGAGTGGATCCGCTGGACCACCGCAAGCAGTGGTGTAAGCCGCATCAAGGAGCAGAGTCTATGAAGCCTCCTGGTCTCTGCTAGAGCCCGCCGCAATGCAGGTTGTTCTGGTGTGGCAGAAGATTCACTACCCCTGACACGGCTTGCTTGCGGTGATGGCTTGGGTGCAATGGGGTATAGAATTGCTAGACAGAGATGCAGTCAGGTACAGGCAATGTGGTCAGGGCAGGCGGCAAGCAACATAGTTAAATGGCGATAGCAGAGATCTGGGTAAATAGAAATGGAAAACAGGAAAAAGCTACTCTCAAGGATTAACACCAAAGGTCTGATGGAGAGGAAAGGAAGCGAACTCCAAATACACAGTAGAGGCACCGCCTGATGATTATGATCTCCGATGTGCTGGCCCTTTAAAGTCGGCACATAAGCCCTAGGGAGCCAGAATGTGCAGCCAGGATGTAAGCACCGGCACAGATCAATGGATGTCACCAGAGCGGAAACTCTGCTCGAAGGTTTTTGAGGCACATGCCTGTGCCCTCCTTACCACCTCCTTTCTGGTAGTGAACACTGCTGTTCTCACAGGAATTTGTCTCAGTATAGATAGATTATAGTCAAGGAGGGAGGGAAGGGGCAGAGAGGGAGGAAAATATTGGAAGCAGTGGATAGCGGGAATTGTAGTTTTGGGTTCCTGACACAAAGGAGGACATGTATGAAAACTGTCTTGGTCTAAGACTTTCTTTTTTGTACAATCAGAGAAGCTGTTTCATTCTTTCAGAGCACTAGATGAAATGTAAGGAAAACTCTGATTGGTTGTTGTAGGCAACAAAGAAAGTCTTAGACAAAAACATTTTTCATACATGTGCCCCAAAGTTTTTTGGCCACCATATACAAGGAAATTATACAACTCGGCAAAAAGTCAATAGAACCAGAATGATGGAATTTGTGAAAAATTTTACTAGACAATTTGATATTAGACTTTGAAGACGCCTTTTTTCTAATTTGATTTTGTAAATAATTTTTTGGGTTGTTGGAAAATTGCTTTAAACAGAACAGCCAAGCAAGATCATAAATCCACATTTATCTTGATTTACAATAGTATGTACATGGTATGTACCAGCTCCCCATTTTAAGATACAGAGCCTTGCGGTAAATATAAAACAAGAGAAAAGCAAACAATTAAGTAGGAATACTTCTGTACATTAAAGCCACAAGTACTCTTTCAGGATCGATGATTTATGTCATTTTTAGTGTTAAGCGATTATTATCGACAAAGTTGAAATCGGCACAGATATTATGTTGATCGAAATTTTTAGATCATGCGATAATTTAGGTTAAAATCTGTGCATCATCTATTAAGATCGCGCCATTTTCGGCGCTTCCTGTTATTTTGGCGGCCAGCAAATCAGCTTACAGAATAGAGCAGGGTGAGATGTGTGTGCGACGTCATGACTGGGATGTGTATGGTTGCGATTGGCTGGAAAAATCACATGACCTCGTTTTACATAGAACAGCGTTTCCTGTTCAGCCTCAGTGTCTCTCAGCGTCTCAGAGCAGAAGGACGTGCGCTCTGCTTGTGTCCAAACAGCTCAGCGAAATTATTATATTTCTTCACAGAGAAACCTCTACTATTAGCTGTGATCCTTACAATTTAGTTAGATTAGAGATTGGAAGATTTTAGGTAGTTAGGTAGAGAATTTTAAAGGAGCATCTACCGCTGTAAAGTCACGGGGGGGAAAAGGGAGGGGCCCCCGCGGGCGAACACAGACAAGCTCTATAAAGAATACTGGATAAAGTTCACCAAGACTTAGTGTAGACATTGCACTGCAATAGCTTTATTATTAACAGTTTTCTATTGAAATATTTCCTGGATATTGGCAGCCTGAACTTATAGGATACACATCTTTTCTAGTAACTGCAGGTCTCTTTGTTAGGTGCAAAACTCCACTTTTATTATCAGTATACATTTCAGATAGGTGTTCATTTTCCATTTTGCCCATTCCACCTTTGTTGATATATCCACCTTGCACTTAAATTTGAATCCAGCAATTTTATAGTCACCACAGGTGAATTGAAAGGTGCCAAAAATATCTTGTATTATACGAATACATAACAGATACGTGTTTTTTGACTTTGGCGCACTACAGCTTTGTTCATTGAGGCAGCTTGCACTTAAATTTGAATCCAGCAATTTTGTAGTCACCACAGGTGATTTGAAAGGTGCCAAAAATATCTTGTATTATACGAATACATAACAGATACGTGTTTTTTGACTTTGGCGCACTACAGCTTTGTTCATTGAGGCAGCTTGCACTTAAATTTGAATACAGCAATTTTATAGTCACAACAGGTGAATTGATAGGTGCCAAAAATACCTTCTATTATCCAAATACATTTCAGATACGTGTTTTTTCACGATGGCGCAGGCCAGATTTGTTGAGAGATCTACTTTTCAGTTGAATTTGAATCCAGCAATTTTGTAGTCACCACAGGTGAATTGATAGGTGCCAAAAATACCTTTTATTATCCGAATACATTTCAGATACGTGTTTTTTCACTTTGGCGCAGGCCAGCTTTGTTGATAGATCTACTTTGCAGTTAAATCTGAATCCAGCAATTTTGTAGTCACCACAGGTGAATTGATAGGTGCCAAAAATACCTTTTATTATCTGAATACATTTCGGATACTTGTTTTTTCACTTTGGCGCAGGCCAGCTTTGTTGATAGATCTACTTTGCAGTTATATTTGAATCCAGCAATTTAGTTTTGAATTGAAGGATTTGAGAATAGCTGTGATTTGCCGTCTTTTAATAAGAGACTTTCCAAAACTCTTCCGTACCTTCTCAAATTTTTATATTTCTGAACATGGAGCAAAATTCAAGTGGTAAGCGAGCAAAGAGGGGGGGTAGGACATGGAGGTAGAGGTACGAGAGAAGGTGCTCCTTCCAGTGCTGGCGACAACACGCATGCCAGCGGATCGTCAGTTGCAGGACCGTCAGGCCTGTCATCGCTTCGACTTTGGCGCACTACAGCTTTGTTCATTGACGCAGCTTGCACGTAAATCTTAAAACAGCAATTTTATAGTCACCACAGGTGAATTGAAAGGTGCAAAAAATACCGTGTATTATACGAAAACATAACAGATACGTGATTTTTGACTTTGGCGCACTACAGCTTTGTTCATTGACGCAGCTTGCACGTAAATCTGAAAACAGCAATTTTATAGTCACACATGTGAATTGAAAGGTGCAAAAAATACTGTGTTTTATACGAAAACATAACAGATACATGTTTTTGCTCTTTTGCCCAGTCCAATTTGTTGATAGAACACCTTGCAGTAAATTTGAATCCAGCAATTTTGTTTTGATTGAGGATTTGAGAATAGCTGTGATTTGCCGTCTTTTAACTGACATGCCAGGGATCGTCAGTTGCAGGCCCGTCAGGCCTGTCATCGGGGGTCGGGGCCCCGTGAATCTCATAAAACAGCGCGCAATCTGTCCTTCAGGGGTTAATGCAACCGCATCCAGCATCTTCCCCCTCACCCCCCATACGGCCACAAATGTCGTCACACACACCACATCCGTCCAACATGAAGCACCCCAAATTTTCAACTCGTGTACCCCCCACGGGAAATCCTTTTTCTGAAGCCTCTTTGATGACAAAAGCTTTTTGGGGTCGAAGGCATTTAAAAAGATAAGAACCAAAGAGGTGATTTTTCTGCTTGACCCCAGTTACGAGCCATAAAGGAGGAGAAGGAACCCGGTAAATGGGAAAAAATCCGGGCGGTGGCAACGCTTGCATCCCTTTTGCTTGAGCCCCAGCCCGGAGCAGAATTCGGGGACACGAAGTCACCTGTGTTGTGAGAGATGACGACATGCATCGAATGGGGTTTTTCAGCAAATTTGCTTGTGAGGCTTCTCCGGACAGGAGGAAGACGAGGGGGGTAGTGTCCCTAGGGTTCCACCTCAAAAAGGGAGGAGGGCGGTCGCAGAACTCCGCTGATATGATTCCACCAGCCACGGTCAGCGCAAACCCCGCTCCTCGCTTATCGCCGTCAAAAAGGTCCAGGACCTCTCAAGCCTGGGCCTTCTTTGACCAAGCCTCTGATTCACCCAGCGATGTCATATGCCGCCTATGCCATAAACGCATAAGTAGAGGCAAGAACCTTAGGTGGTTAACCACCACCAACATGTCTAGTCACATGCAGCGAATGCATGAGTTGAAATGGAGGCAACACTTGGCCAAAAAAGGCCAGACTGACGCCGGGCTTCCAACCACTGTCACACCCTCTGTCTCCGCCTCCTCCTCCGCCACCACCAAGCGTTCCTCAGCTGCCCATGTCTCTCAGAGTCATGATCAGGGATCAGCCTCCGCTTCAGCCTCCACCGTCGCCCGAGTACCACCAGCACCACCAGAGACCCATCCTACCCCTTCTCCTTCCGCCAGTTTGACGACCTGCACGCCGTACAGCGGCCAGTCTAGCAGCCAGTCTTCTGTCTTCCAGGTTTGGGAGCAGAAGAAACACTTTAACCCAAACCATCCCAAAGCCAAAAGCCTGAATGTCGGCATTGCCAGGCTTTTGGCCTTGGAAATGTTGCCTTTCCGTCTGGTGGACACAGATGGGTTCCGCCACATCATGGCCCTTGCCTGCCCCCAATACCAGATGCCGAGCAGGCATTTCTTTGCCAGAAAAGCCGTCCCTGCCCTGGCCAGCCACATGTCATCTAAAATTTCAAGCGCGTTGTCTGCATCTGTGGCCGGAAAAGTCCATCTGACCACCGACACATGGACTAGTAAGCACGGCCAAGGCCGCTATATCTCTGTGACAGCTCACTGGGTGAGCTGGGTGGATGTCTCTGGGGTGACGGTGGCTCTCAGGCTCGGCGCACGCTCTTCAAAACCGCAGGATGGTGCAGGGTTCTTTCCCCAAGGTCCTCTGGTGGCATCACGTGCCCAGAGAAACCAGGCCGTGTTGAAATTAATCTGTCTTGGAGACTGTCCACACACAGGTCAGGAGCTGTGGACGGTTCTCCGCAACGAGACCGAGCGCTGGCTGGGTGCCAAGAACCTCGGTGATGTGCGATAACGGGCGAAATCTGCTGGCCGCCCTTCTTATCCGTAGACTGGAGCACATCCCTTGCCTGGCACATGTCATGAACCTTGTCGTCCAGAAATTTCTAAAGAGCTACCCGGGTCTTGACTGCCTGCTGAGTAAGGCTCGAAGTCTAAGGTCGCACTTCCGCCGTTTGAAACCCCTGCTCGTCCCGCCTGGCTCGTTGCAGCGTCAGTTTCGGCTCCCGTCAACCTCTCATTGTTTGACGTGGCAACACGCTGGAATTCCACCCTCCAAATGCTCCAGCGATTGGTGACCTCCCTGCCTTTGGAAAGAGGTTGGGGGCGAATTTGAGGGGGGAGAGGAGATGAGGAAGCAGTTTGCTATGCCCCTCGCCCAGAGGTTGGGAAATCAAGGCCCATCTCTCACATGAGTGCTTGATGCCCCATTTTCCTCCAACATGATCCGCATTAAGGCCATCAAAATGAACAACAGTTACTGGGTGGCCACCCTCCGGATCCCGGTACAAAACAAAACTACACTTTCCTTCCACCCACCCAAATAGAGAGTAAAATGCAGGAAATGGAGACCTTGTTTGATTAAATCAACTGGAGACATCTTTTGCGTCTGCTTCACGTTTCCCCAAATGTCACGGTGGAAAAACCATCAGGACGTGACAGCCAGTAGAGTGCCAAGTAGCCGTAGCGGCAGCACAGCAGCAGGCAAGGTGGCAGAAGCCTAATGGGTGACCTCTGGCAATTTTTTTTACCACCTCACCAACGCAAAGCAATGCAGGGCACACATCCAACACACAGAGACCAGCTTAAGATCATGGTGCACGACTATTGCGTCCCCAACACCGATATTTTTGTATGTGTTCCGGGCCCAATAGACTTCTGGGTATCCAAAATGGACGAATGGCCCGGGCGCGCTCGCCACGCCATAGAGGTGTTGTCCTGCCCAGCAGCCAGCGTCATATCTGAGCGGACCTTCAGCACAGCTGGAGGAGTCAATTTCAGACAAACGCATCCGGCTTTCCACAGATAATTGGATCGTTTGACTTTCATCAAGATGAATAGGTATGGATCTCTGATGATGTTGTGGCCCCAATTTCCGAGGGCACCGATTAGTTGCCGGTCTACTTCACTTTCTCTTCAAACAGAAATGGTCCTCTTGAAAACTTTTTTTAAAATTATAAATTATTACTGCAATTTTTATTCTCTTTTCCCAACAGTTCATTTTGCTGGTTTTGCTGTTAGGAGACTGTAAAAGACAGCAAGGTTTCATGACAACACCGTATTCCATTTACTCACTTTATCTTTAGAAGTTTTCGCATTGTCAATGGTTTTGAGGTCATGTTGCTGTGAGATACAGCTATAAATATGGTCCTTTGGAACAGAAATGTGGCTTTTAAGTGGCATTTCCCCCTCACAATTTTTAATAGTGGCTGAGAAGTCATATTTTATAATTTTTTTGGGGTCATGTAGCTGTGAGATACAGCAATAATCATGGTCCTTTGGAACAAATGTGGCTTTTAAGTGGCATTTCTCCCTCACAATTTTTAATAGTGGCTGAGAAGTCATATTTATAATTTTTTGGGGTCATGTTGCTGTGAGATACAGCAATAATCATGGTCCTTTGGAACAGAAATGTGGCTTTTAAGTGGCATTTCTCCCTCACAATTTTTAACAGTGGCTGAGAAGTCATTTTTATAATTTTTTGGGTCATGCTGCTTTGAAATGCAGCAATACTACATGTCCTATTATAAAAAAATGTTGTTTCTAACAGACATTTGTTCTTCACAATTGTCCAAAGTGGCTCAAGGGTCATGCTTTGAATTTTTGGGGGCATTTTGCTTTGAAATGCAGCTATACTACAGGTCCTATTATAAAAAAAATTTTGTTTCTAACAGACATTTGTTCTTCACAATTGTCAAGAGTGGCTCAAGGGTGATGGTGCTGTCAGAAACAGGAATAGGTAGGACACTGTTAATGGACACATATTGCAAAATGACTTGTTTTTGCAAGATCTTTAACATAGCTATCAATCCCTGTATTGAGACAACCCATTTAATACAATAAAAAAAAAGAGAAACAAAGACATGGTCGGATTCCATCCTATTTTAAAAATTGTTTTCTAGAATTAAACACTAAAAACTTGCATGTACAAAATAGCTGGTAAAAAAATTCCTCTGAATTGTACAAGGAGGTACAGAAACTTGACCAGATGTAGTTATTCAGAGGACATGAGTATGGAGCACGGACAGAGAACAAAGTACAGAGACAATTTCCTCCAGCACGTTGAGTAAATAAGAAAAAGAATGCCAAGAAAAAGGGCACCTGGGTGGAACAGGAGCGTTAACCACCAGTATTTCCAAGTGAAGCTCAATTGGTCCGCACTCATATGGAAGGCAAGCGCTACCCAGGACAGGTATAGTCAATGTCCAGTGAAACTAAAATGGTGGTTGAAAGACTCCTTTTTCCAGCATTTTTTAATCTGGGGGTTCATGCAGGTTTGGGCCATGCTGTGGCCCAGAACAGGTATAGTCAATGTCCAGTGAAACTAAAAATGGTGGTTGAAAGACTCCTTTTTCCGGCACTTTTGAATCTGGGTCATGCAGGTTTGGGGCTCATGCTGTGGCCCAGACAGGTATAGTCAATGTCCAGTTCAACTAAAATGGTGGTTGAAAGACTCCTTTTTTCCGGCAATTTTAAATCGGGGGGTCATGCAGGTTTGGGGCTCATGCTGCGTTCCAGGACAGGGATATTCAATGTCCAGATCAAGTAAGATGATGGTTCAAATCATACTGCCTTCTGGCACTTTTTAATTTGTGGGTGATGCAGTTTTAAGGGTCAGTCTGTGGTGCAAGACAGGGATAGTGAATGGTGTGTGATTTTTTTTCTGTGGCTTTTATAACCTAAGTGTGTTGCCTAAGATGTAGCACAGATCCATTTGACTGTTGTAGATGTTTCTTCCAGCTTCTCCAGCCCTGTTTGGGTGTAAGAATGAAGGTGTTGTGGCTCTTCCATAGACTTTAATGGTCATCGCTCATAATCGACCACTCACTATCGACTATCTTGTCGATGATGGTCGACTATCGACCATCGACCGATGTCGAAGGTCAACGTAATCGCTCAACACTTGTCATTTTTAATTCTTGTCATCTAAAAAAATGAAAAAAATAACAGAATCTTAAACATTTTCAAACAACACTTAAAAAAACAAAAAAAAAAAACACTAGTAAATGGAAGAAGTGTAATCATGGAGTGCTTTCTTGTTTTAATTTACTTCATGACCCTTGAACCCTAATACCATTCTATTTAGTCGCAATTATTGTGGAAAGCTCTTCTTAAGATAAAATAGTTATCTCATTTATGGACTTCAGTTAATAAGATCCACTGTAAAGCACATTGCAAAATCCTAAATGAGATAAAATTTCACTTTGCTGGTCTTTCCCCTCCTTTTACAAACAGCAGCTCCATTTGCTTTTCGTGTGTCAGCTACTTTTAGGCTGTTTTTCTTAATGTGATGGAAGACAATTATAATTGGATATTTGAAATCTCAGCACCAATTGAACACTTAATGAGCCATGAGAGGTTACATTACTATGTTATATATATTGTATTTGTGAGTAAAAATAACATTCTAGATAGTGGCACAAGGGTCTTATATGTTCAATTTGAGGCAGCATATAAAGACAAAAATATGCAGGCATTTATTTCTAAGTTATTTAAATCTATGAAAACTATATTGCATATACTAAGTAAACTTCAGTAAATATGTGACCCCCCTTTGATATGATTATATAATAATGTAGGGGAGTACACAGGATTTTCCCACAAAGGGGTTAATGAACTTAAAGGGATTTTCTCACTACAAAGATCATATCTCAAATGATGGGGACAGTAAAAACAATCACTTTTGCAATTGGTTTGCATTGCCTAAGTCACTTAATATAGCAGATATGAGCTTTTCTGTGCATCTATAGCTACTGTGTTTCCACGAAAAATAAGACAACCCCGAAAGTAAGACATAGCAGAGATTTTGTTTATTTCCCTAATATAAGGCACCCCCCGAAAATAAGACATAGCGGAAATCATTACAGGGTTGAAGGACCTTTGAAGGATGGTCATGTGACTGTGATGTCACCACAGGTCCCGAACATCTCAGGACAGGAGACAGTAAGTGAGGGATGAGGGGAAAACCCAAGCAATCCCAACACACAGACAAAAATTACAGAAAAACATCCCCATACAGACAAAATACACAACACCCCACATACACACACATATAAGGGTACACAGACAGACACCACACACAGAAAACCCCCACAGGATGGCTGATTGGGGCATCCGGGGAATTTTCTAGTTCTACAAGCCCACATGCCCACTTTTCGTCATCCTTTGAATAAGTCACTTTTAGCTGCCTTAAATGTCCTTTTTACATACTATACCTAGAGTTTATGACTCAAAAATTTTAAGATTTTAAAAAACACACACACAACAAGTATAGCATGCTAAAAAATTATTTGTGGAAAAAATAAGACCCCCCCTAAAGTTTAAGGGACTATTACATCTTTGGGGGGAGCAAAAATTAAATAAAACGCTGTTTAAATTTTTGCGGGAAACAGGGTATTTCTGCACAGCTGGGGGGAAAAACGCCCCCTTTTTCTGGGGTTTGGCAAATGATACTTCTTTTACCCTGTTCAGACACCCCCAGAGGGGAAACGCCCCTTTTGCTGGATTGGCTGCCTGGCACTCTGTGCTTACTGCCCTCTGACTGGGGAAACAAAAAGTGAAACTAACTTCTGAGAGGGCTGCGGCCTCTATACTATCTCTGACTCAAAGGTAAACTTTCCGGGGAAAATTACGTTTAAACTAGCTAAATGGTCTTAAAACTGTGGCCAAACCAGCTTTTGGGGAAACTACAACTCCATAAATCATTTTTTTAAATCTAAAAACAGGGGGCATGAGGGGAGTTATATTTTCCCCAACAGTTTGGGGGGCCCGCAGTTTGAAGACGGACTGTTTCAAAGTTTATAGATTCACTCTCCCCCCCTAAAACCACACCCCTTATACAGTCTGTTCTCATCCCCCATCCAACACACCCCTTATACATTTGGGCCTACCCCCCTTGCCTGAAAAACAGAGGGGGAGGAGGGCTGTAGGGAATAACTGATTACCCCAAATACAGGTAAACTTGTTACGGGAATACAGAGGCTCGGGTTTTACAAGGATTTTGTGCAGCCTCAAAGTTAAAGCTCTGTACCCATGAAAAACACTCCAAAGGGGCGGGCAAGCTTATGTCCTCCCCCCCCCAAATTTCTTCCACAAAAATTTAGGGAAGTCCCCAAACTCTTCAGTGAGGGGAAAACAGGTCTTTTGGCAGGAAGGCAAGCCTACTGAGAGAAAAAACCCCCGCCCCTGGATTTAAAGGGGAAAACGAAAATTTCCCGCTAAAGTCGGGCGAAAGCTTCAAATAAAACCTCTTTAATTAAGAAATAATGATTAAAAATTTTCATTTGGGAAGGGAAAAAAGGGGGAGACATGTAAAAAAGGGGTTTTTAAAACCCTTCTCGGGTTTGTAAAATTGTTTTAAGTAAAATTGTGTGTTTTTGGCGCATCCAATGAACGTTTTCTGCATTGTTCGATAGATCCAACACTTTTTAATGCGCCAAACATGTGGGAGGCGTTCTGGGGGCGTCACCTCATAATTCGACACATATATGAATTTGGGTCTGCAAAGCTAGGCGCATTACTGCTCGAACAGGCAGACCTAATTAATTGTGGTCTGTCTGAGACTGAGGAGTTGAAGTTGAGCTACATTTGCTATGAGGGCAAACAATTTCCATTATTTCTCAACTTATACCAATGCAATAATAAAAAGTAATTTCTGATAATTATCAAACTATATAAAAATTATAAACAATGTAAAAAAAAAATCATATGAAATTTATGTAAACATATATAATATACCAAAAATATTAAAATATCTCTTATTAAATGTATTTAAAATTAATAGAATCCAAATCTAATTAATTTTAAATTAAATAACCCACTGACCTATATTTTTCTGAATTATTTTTAAAAATAAAATGTTCAGATTTTTATTTTTTACTACATTAAATTAACATTTTTTTATTAGATGGTGATTAGTGTTGAAATTTATTTTTGCTGCTCTCATCCTTTATTCTACATATGGCAAGAGCCAACACACCACAGGTCTTGCTGGGACCTGTGGTCCACCAAGCAAGATCACTAACTTTATCACGAACTTTAGACGCCATTTATGAGCACACAAAAAAAATCTTCAGGCACATTTTACACTTAAAAATAGACACAAAAATGCACTTCGACGCGCCTATTTGCATACATGTCCCCAAAAGAGTCAGTATATAAAGCACATATTAAGGGGGAAATGTATAAAAACTGTCTTGGTCTAAGACTTTCTTTGTTTCCCATAGCAACCAATCAGCGCACGTCTTTAATTTTTTTAGATCACTATATGAAATGAAAGGGGAACCCTGATTGGTTGCTATGGGAAACAAAGAAAGTCTTAGACCAAGACAGTTTTCATAGATGTAGCCCTTAATTGAACACTTCACCGTTAAACAATGTTATTTCATTGTGGATTAATACTAAATTAATCCAGACCCCAAAATTAATCTAGACCAGAGCAGACCCCAAAATTGTTCAGATACCAAACCACTAAATTATTTATACATCCGACCAGAACTTTAAAAGGATTTTGAAACAAAGTAGAATTGATGTAGGAAGCTTGCAAATTAAATAATAAACATTTTCACCATTCATCATTATTAAAAATTCTGTACCATTTTTGTTTTAGCTGCCGTTAGTGACCCATAGTGTACAACACGTCTCCATGGGATACGACTAGTGATGATCGATTGTGTCAACTATCGTTATCGGGTCGATAGTCAATATCGGCAATTATCATGACAATATCCGATAGTCAATAACAGATTATCACCGATGACCATTAAAGTCTATGGGAGAGGAACAACACCTTCATTCTTACACCCAAACAGGGGTGGAGAAGCTGGAATTAACAACCACAACAGTAAACAGGATACATGCTACATCTTAGGCACGATAATTAGGCAACAAGAGTCACAGAAAAAAAGTCACAGACTATTCACTACTCCTGTCTTGTACCACAGCATGACCCTGAAACCTGCATGACCCACAAATTAAAAAGTGCCGGAAAAAGGAGTCTTTCAACCACCATTTTAGAGTAACTGGACATTGACTATCCCTGTCCTGTACCACAGCATGACCCCATGACCCCAAAACCTGCATGACCCACAGATTTAAAAGTTCCGTACGAAGGAGTCTTTGAACCACCATGTTCGTTGAACTGGACATTGACTATGCCTGTCCTGGACCGCAGCATGACCCTTAAAACTACATGAAGCACAGATTAAAAAGTGCCAGAAAAAGGAGTCTTTGAACCACCATTTTAGTTGAACTTGACATTGACTATACCTGTCCTGAACCGCAGTATGACCATTAAAGGAGTTGTCTCATTACAAGCTTTCAGCCTACTTCAATGTGTCTGGCAGCAAAGGATTTTTAAATTCAGGGCCGTGCTTCTTGTTTGCCTCTTCTCCTCCCTCTTCCCCCCTCCCCTCAGCACACAGAAAGCTCTCCTCCATAACTTCTATATAGCAGGGGAAGGGCGAGGGGGTTTGCTGCCAGAGTTCACCCTGTGTGTGCCTGCCTAGGTCTGCTGCAGGCTGCTCACTGCTAGATCAGCTGCACTGTCAGCTCCACAGAGTCAGGAGACAGGAGAGGGCTGATCTATGAGTGTGGAGAGGTCTGTGAAGCTGTGTATGCTAATAGCAGAGCAGGGGGGATGTAAGTGTTCCTATACCCCCTGCTTAGCATACAAATCTCCATCTCAAGCAACAACAAACAAACCCTGTCAGAACAGACACAGGGCAGCTGTGAAGTGAGTTACTATAATCACAATGTGTCACTAATACAGCAGAGCATGAACCGTTCACATGCCCCCCTGATCTGTTCTATTAGTATAGTCACAGCTCCACAGACACATGGTGATTATAGTAACACACTTCACTGCTGTCACATCTACTGACTACAGATCTGCCTCACCTTTGCTCTCCTCAATCTGTGTAGAGAGCAGGAGGGAGCAGGCACACACAGGGTTAATCCACACAGACACAGAAGCCAGAGCCCTCCCCCTCCCTTCCCTACAGAAGCATTCTGTGTGGGAGGGGCTCTGTGCTTCCACCTGTATTCAGAAACAGATGAGTCACCAGGACTGGCAGCCAGTGAGATAAAGATCAACAGGTCAGCTGCTATAGTGATTTCAGGAGCTGATGCACTACTACTAACAGGGATAACTCGAAATCAGTAGGACATTTGTAATGAACATATATTGCAAAGCTGCTTGTTTTTTAAAAGATCTTTTAATTAAAACCCAATCATTGTAGCGAGACAACCCCTTTGAACCTGTCTGACCCACAGATTAAAAAGTGCCGGAAAAGGGAGTCTTTGAAGCAGTATTTTAGTGAAATGGACATTGACTATCCATATCCTGTAACGCTGCATGACCCAAAAACCGGCACAGATGCCCTTATGGGCCTAGCAGAAAAAATTTCGC
>JAODAL010037272.1:0-40627 GCA_025379985.1 Phyllomedusa bahiana | reverse complement strand
AGAGGGTGTCATCATAATTTTGCATTGACGTCAAAACCCATTTTCCCTTTTCCTTTGATCCTTCAGGTTCACTTTTTAGTTGGTAAATTAATCAATATTCCCAAAAGTCAAAAAGAAACAGGATTTTACCCCAAAAATAAGAAAATGGAATTTTTGGGCATGTGTTCCTTTTTTTGTTTTCCACTCCTGTTTTTGGGCCCTCCCTACCCCATCTGCCCAATTTCATGATAAAAAAAAAAGGGAACCATGTCAAAAATTACCCCCCCCTTTATGGTTTCTCCAAAAACACAATGGGTTTGGGTTTTTGCCCTTTTTCATTCTTGTGACGATTAAAAAAAGGGGGAAAAAACCCAAACATAGTGGCAACATCATAGAGGGGTGGAGGGGGGGGAAACAGCATTGGGAAAAACCACGGGGTGGTCGACGGGAGAGGGGGTCTTTAGCAGCCCCATGAGTAGGCCAAAGAGTGGCAAATGACAGATTGTGAAGGGGGCCCGAACCTTTGTTTTGGGCCCCAACGGGAGGGCACAATTTCCATGTGGAGGTGGCGGAGAAAAAAGCAGTGGGCTTGGGCCCGGGGGGTTTGACAATGTCAAAAATTTATAGGTGGGGGCCCAGCAAAGGAAAATAAATGGGGGGGGTAACAGCAACAAAAAACCCAGAGGGGTGACTTGGTGACTTAGCCTGCAGAAAAACAGCAACAGCATGGGGAAAACCTAAATTGGTGAGGGGGAAAAGCAGCTTCAAAAAGGCTCGAAATTTGCCCCAGTGAAAGGGGGGTGGGGGGGGTCAATACAAGCCCCGGGATAAAGATGGTGGGGGGTTTGGGAAGGAGCAGCTGGCAGCGATGTGTGGCATAAGGGAGGGGCAGCATCAGAATAGTACTGGGGGCAGGTACCCCAAAAGAACCAGGTTTCATGGTCTGCCCGGGTTGCTGTGCGGGTGGTACCAAAACACTTTTTTTGGGGGGTTTGAAAAACGGGTCAGCTGTTAGAGGTTTGGGGGATGGCGCAGATAGGAAAGGGCCCATCTGATTTTAAAAAAAAAGTCTCTATAGTATTTGGAGTTTGCCCCGCTTGGCAGGTAAAAAAAAATCCCCCCCTTTGGGGGACCATAATAAGCTTCCGAGAGGGGGAGAGCCAAAAAGTCACCCTTTCTGCCAAAAAGGGTTTTACAATTCAGGTAAATAGCCGGGGCAAATCAGCATGCAGGGGGGCCATCGGGCGCAAGGGGACTTTTGAAGGACCCTTTTGCCCCATCCCCGCTGTAAAACCCACCACAGTGTTCGGGTCAAAATTCCTCGCCCTTCCCCTTAATTTCCTACCGTTTTGCCCTCCCTCCCTGTAAACCTGAAAAAAAAAACCACTCATTTCGCCAACACTGCTTGGCTCCATTGTTTTTTCCTTCTCCCTCCAGTTCAACCCCACTGGTTAATGTGGCCATGAAATGAAAAGTTGCCACGTTCCAGCCCCCTGACCAGACAGATTTTCCAGAAATCTTTTTCCAAAAACATGAAGCGTGGGAATTGATGTTTTTTAACCCCTGTAGCCCGGGGCGCCCTAAAAAAATTTAACGGGGGCCTCCTAAAGGGGGTCTGGGGAAAAAAGGCAGGGTCCCCCACATGGGGTCCCAAAGGCTACAAAAAAATTTTACACAGGGATCCCTGTTCCGTTGGATCATAAAAAAAAATCATTAATGGCCTTTTTCTGTTTATCGATTTTTTCCCTGTTTTCCCCTTGTCTTTTCGTTTTCCCCCTGTTTTCCCCTGTTCTTTTTTTTCCCCCTTTTTTTGCCTTTTAAATTGTTTTCCCCCCCTGTTTTGCCCTGTTTATCGATTTATCTCTGTTTTTCTCTGTTCATAGTTTCTCTGTTCTGTTTAGCTCAAGGAGGGTGTGCTTGGCGATGTAGAAATGGCAGAAGTGCATGCAAAGTTTCCTGTCAAGTTCTCTGAACAGTGCATAGTCCACCATTTGAAAAGGGAGGGACAGCAGTACCACCAACTTGGACAGGAGCACGGTCAGCTTCTGCACTTAGGGATGGCTAGACACATACTGCTGTCTCTTGGCAATCGTCTTGGTGAGCTACTGCTGGCACCGTGAATGGCGAGGAGCAGGAGCATCTGGACCGATAGATGATGTGAAAGACATGCAGTTGTCTGCGGCAGAGGTGGTGGAGCCTTGACTGCCTAAAATGAGAGGCCTACCACTGGGTGCTGCTGCTGTTGCTGCGACAGGATGGACCACCACTTCTGAGACACGTTTCTCCCAGGCCAATGTATGGTGACACTGCATGTTGATGCAGGGCTGTGGTGCCAACGTTAGGTCCCGCTTTACTTTCAGCCCACAGATTGTACCTAAAGCCATATTCCCCTCCTCTGGTGTCTTGTCAAAAAACTGCCACACCACCGAGTAGGTGATTTTATCACCAATGCTCCACACTGACTGCTACCGCTGCTGCCTCGGTGAGGTCCTGCACCACTACTTTCTAGGACCTGCAAAGTGGGTGGTCTAAATTGTGGCTATTTGGCTCCCAACCGCGCACTGCTGCCACCCTGCTGACTCCCGGCCACACTACCGAGTTGTGGGCTGCGCCACTGCCTGACATGCAAGCCGGCGCTCTCTGCTCCCAATGATGATGATGAAGCCCTTGCTTCCAGGGCTGGGACGATGGGTAATCGAAGGCAGGCGACCGTCTAGGGCACCATTTCATCCCAGGCAGAAAAGGGGACACAAGGAGGCATGGAGTGTGCTGAATTTTTCATTTGGGGGGGCACTTTATGCCTTGTTTAACTAGAGCACCAGAATACCTTGTCTTAGCCTTGCTTGCTAAGACAAGCAAGGCTAAGACAAGGTTAATTAAGCCTGTTAGTGGTTTTACACGACTGAGTTTTTTCCTGGTCATGTGTGGAGCGCATTTTATATCCAAAGGTTAATTAAGCCTGTTTGTGCTTTTATATTCAGTAAAATACACAGTGTTTTTTTTATACTACATACCACTAAATTTTTTCTGGTCATTTCTGGAGCGCAATTTATATCCAAGGGTTAATTAAGCGTGTTTTTGCTTTTATATTAAGTAAAATAAAAGGTGTTTTTCTATACCACATGCAAGTAAATTTTTCCTGGTCATTTCTGGAGTGAAAATCATATCCAAGGGTTAATTAAGCATGTTTGTGCTTTTATATTGAGTAAAATACACTGTGTTTTTCTATACCACATACGAGTACATTTTTCCTGGTCATTTCTGGAGCGCACTTTATATCCAAGGGTTAATTAAGCGTGTTTGTGCTTTTATATTGAGTGAAATAAACGGTGTTTTTCTATACCACATACGAGTACATTTTTCCTGGTCTTTTCTGGAGCGCAATTAATATCCAAGGGTTACGAAAGCCTGTTAGTTGGTTCATTTGGAGTCAAATACAGGGTGTGTATTTATCATATACAGATGTCTTCATTAAACAGAGTCTGTAAATTTTTTAACAAACAGTATGTCAGACAGAGAGGTGACAGGCTCTTTACATGTGGGTGGCAGTGGCATTCCTGGAGCAGGCACAGGTCGCATCACAGTAAGCGGGGTCACTCGGGGAGGCCAAAACTGTCGGTGTCATGTAGCGGCCGTGTGTTGATCAGCAAACCAAGGGTTCTTGATTGGTTGAGTAGGTCATCAACTTAATCTCAGATGACATCTGACAACCCTAGCCAACAGTCGGTGGGATCGTCAGATACAACTCTTAGTTGGCATGGCCTTGGAACAGGTCAGCGCCCCTCACCTGTCCTCAACCCGCCTCTATCCCGTTCGGGTCCTTCAGCCAGAAAACTAGTATGTGGTCTGGACTCAGCGCCACTATACAGGGAGGACGAACAATTTGAGGACAGTCAGCAGCTACTTGGCAATGAAGAGGTGGGGCAGACATCCTCTGCTTCTTGCAGTATTGATGTGGAGAGTGGTATGGGAGGTTTTTTGGCGAGCAATCAGCCTCTGCATACCAAGACCATTGAGGAGGACAGCAGTGATGATAAAACACTTATGAAGTATAAACGTGGTGGTTTGAATCCAGTTTCTGCATTACACCAGTTTGTTCAAATGCAGCATATGGAACTTGAACTGAAGGAAACCATAACTACAAGGAATGTTTTAGGTGCTTATTTGGCATTCTGTGCCATTGTTGATGGAATTCAGTACAAAACTGGAATGGGACAGAACAAAAAAGAAGCAAAAGCAAATGCTGCAAAACTGGCTTTGGATGAACTTCTTCAGTATGAAGAATGTGAATTGTATGTTCAACTACAGAAAGTAAAAAACACAAGTCCTTCTGGAGGCCTCCCCCGTTACCGGTGGAACAAATTACATCCACACAGATTTCAAGTGGTTTAAGAAAGCAAGTTGATAAACGTTCATTTGTTCATGAACAGATAACACAGGTGATAAAGGAAAAAGTTTGTGAACTTGTATCTATGTGTCCAGATTTTGAAAGCTGTGGAAATTCTTTTTTCTGTATTTGTAATGGAAAAGGCTCCTCACACAACCCCCTCCAAGACTATAAAAATAAATAATAGTAATCTTTAGAGCCTATAGAGAAAGCGTTTCCTTCAGCCTCGTCTGTCATATCCATTTACTGTACCTCTTGCCTCCGTCCCTTGACCACGAACCATTGCCACCTGTCCTGACCTTACTGCCTGTCCCCGACTCCGAGTCTGCCTTACGATTTTGTACCATGCTACACCTCGGCTGCCACCACAAGCAAGTCACGTGGGGGTTTAGCGACCGGGTTTGACCCCCGCCGCGGGCAAGTCTATTGCTTTGCGGCAGGCTCGGGGGGAAAAACCGGGCCCAAATTAGGTTTGCCCCCGGGGCGTGGCTATTCCCAATGCTTGCAGGGCCCGTGGATCCACAAACGTTTGCCCCTTGACAAATTGAACCCGGGGAAATGAGGGTTATTCCCCCGCAGTTGGCAATTTTGAAAAATTTAAATGTCCGCATGAAAGGGGCCCTGAGCAAAGGGCAGGTTTCCCCGCATGAGTGCCACGGGCCCAAAATTAAAATTCCGGGGGTGTACCCCGGTCCATTGGATAAAAAAATTTAAATCATTAAATTTTCCCTTTTTTTGTTCTTAAGAGGGTCGTTCCAACCTTGGGGTTTGGGAATTCCAAACGTTTGGAAATTTTCCAAAAATTTCACCCTGGTTGGGTGGGCCGGTCTCCCGCTGCAGTTTAAAGGGGGTTTGCTTGGGGGGTTTTAAAAAGGCTAAAGTGATGCAAATTTTCCCGGGGTCATTTTTAAAATGTTTTGTTGAATTGGGTTTTGACTTGAAAAAACCGGGCGGGGACATGTTTTTCCCATCGTCTGTCACAAAGGGTTTTCTAATTTTCGTTGTCGCAGGGGAATCCCAAAAATCGATTTTCATCTTGCATGACCCGGAGCAATTCCCCCCAACGTGGTCTTTGTTCGCCCGGGGGAAATTCCTGTCCTTGGATCATAAAAAATTCGTTAATGGCCTTTCTCTTTTTCTTTAAATTTTTCCCCCCTGTTCATAAATGTCCCCCTTTTAATTTTTTTTTATTCCTTTTGTTTCTTTGTTTATATTTTTGTAAGGTTTTAAAAAAAGCCCAAAGTCGCCCATCTAGTTCCCCTTTTTGTGCTAAGGTGTTGACCCGGGAGGAAGGCAAAAACCCCCCAATTAAAGGTAGAAGCCAATTGTCCTAATTTTGGGGAAAAAATTCCCTTTTCCTAAATCCAATTGGCTTTCTAAAAAATCCCGGGATAAAATGCCCCCTTTCTCCTAAATTCTAGTCACTATAACTTGTTTTATTTTTTCGCCCCAAAAATGCCCAACCCCCCTTTTTAAAACGGTTATTGAATTCACCATGACCAGTTTTGGGCAGGTTTCCTTAGTCTCTTTTGCTCTTACAGTAAAGAATCCCTTTCTATGTTTTGTAGAAACTTTCGTTCCCGGGGACGAAAAGGATGCCCCCTTGTTCAGATACAGCCGGGAAATAAAAAAAAATTTTTGGGGGAGAAAATCTCTATTTTGACCTTTGATGTTTTTTAACTTTTAAATTATGTCCCCCCTTTGCCTTTTTTTTCTCAAAAATTAAAATCCAAAATCTTCCCAATCTTTCTGTGTAGGGAGTCCCCCCTGCCTTTTATTTTTTTTTGTTGCCCGCCTTTGTTCCCTGTTCCAAGTCAAACAATGTTTTCCCTGGTCCCCAATGGGGGCCCAAAAGGAAACAAAATATTCCAGGGTGTGGTCTAACCGGGGCCCTTTTTTAAAAAAGGGAGAATAATGTTTTATCATGTGCATCTATGCCCTTTTAATGCCCCCCCATGACCCTATTTGTTTTGGTGCTGCTGCCTGAAACTGGCTGCTCCCAATTTAAATTTTTTTTACTGTCCACCGGGTTCCCCAAGTTTTTTCTCCATGTCACTTTTTCCCGTGTTTTTCCTTTTTCATTTTAATCTTTGTAATGGATTTCTTTTCCCCCATGGGGCAAAAACCTTGATTTTTAAAGTGTTAAACCTAATCTGCCTTTCCCCTGGGGCCCTCCAATTTATCCAGACCCTTTGTAAAAAATTTTTTTCCCTTATTGTGTTGGGATTACTTTAAGAGCTTAGTATCGTCTCCCAAAGATCGATATTCTACTGTGTTTTCCCCCTGTGTAAGATCATTAATGAAAATGTTAAAGAGGTTAGGGCCCAATCTGCCCCTTGGGGGTACCCCCCCTGGAACAGCGATCCAGGTTTGGTATGTCCCGTTTAATTTACCTTTGTTTTCTTCGTGAGCCGTTTTTTTCCCCACTTGCCCCTTTTTCCCCCCAGCCCAAGGGCATTTATTTTTTTTCCCAACCTTTTTTTTGTGGCCCCGAAATCAAATGCTTTAGAAAAATTTAGATTTATGACATCCAGTGCCTACCCCGTTCCGGTTAGCATTTGTTTTTCCCTCATAAAAAGCTGATGAGTTTAGTTTGAAGGACCGTTTCTTCATGAACCCATGTGGAAACGGGGGTTTTTAAATTTATTTTCGTGAGTACTCCAGGATGCATCTTGAGAAAACTTCAAAAATTTTTTTCCCTTCAAAAGGGGGTTAACCCTTACTGGCCTTTGTTTCCTGGATCACTTTTTGCCCCCTTTTTTTGAAATTTGGCACCACATTTGCTAGGGCCCAAATCCTTTGGGACATACCCCGTTTTTGGGCCAGCCCATAAAATTTTAAAAATTGGGGCCCTTTATCTAGGCCCATCATTTTAAATCTTTAAGGAACGGGGGATTGTATGCCTTTGGACCTGGGGTTTTGTCTATTTAAATCTTAATAGACGGAGCTGCATTTTTCTGGGTTTAGCCCAAGAAATTTTTAAAGTTGGATTTTTTTCCCACATCTTCTGTTCCCCCGGAATTTTTCCTCTCGGTAAATCCCAGTGGAGAAAAAAGTTTTTTAAATTTCTTTTTGCTTTTTTCTCTCGCCCTCTACTGTCCTCCCCCCAGTTTTTTTAAAAGGGCCAACATTTTTCCTTTTTTAATTTTTTTTTTACTATTTATATAGTTAAAAAAATTTTTTGGGGGGTTGTTTTACTTTCTATAGCTTTTTGTCTTTCCGGGCTCCGCTTTGCTTCCCTTTTTCTTTTTTTTTAAAACCCCTTTATTTTTTTCCCTATAGCTTTTAGTGCCCCTTCACTGCCCTCTGTTTTTTTAAAAGGGTGAAAAAAGCTTTTTTTTTATTTTTATTTCCCTTTTTAATCCCCCTTGTCCCATTGGGGTTTTTTCCTGTTTTAAAATTTTTTTTTACCCTAAGGTATGTACCTCTTACAGGGTTTGGGCCCAGGATGTTTTTAAAAAAAAATCCCATTTATTAAGTTTGATATTTTAAAACATTGTCCCATTTATTACGGGTTTGGGCCCCCTAAGCGAATAAAAATTAAACCTTCCCAAAATTCAGTGTTTTTTTTTGGTCCTTTACAAAAACTCCCATTTTAAAGGGTTAAAAGGAAATTTTTTTATATTTTGGTTTACCATTCCCCAGGTGCCCTTTAACCTGACCTTTTTTTACTTGTAGGTCTATTAGTTAAAATTAGGGCTAGAAGGGTTTTTCCCCTAGTCGGTTCCTGGGACCTTTTGGGGGAAAGGTTTAAATTTTTATTAGGGTTTTTGACCCAAAAAACCCGGGTTTTCCCTTTTGGAGCTACAAGTTCGTTCCCAATTGATGTCTGGATAGTTAAAGGTAAAAAAAAAAAAACCCATTAATTAAAAACCTCATTTTTGATTAGCCGCCTCTCTATTTGCCCGAGGGTACATCCCCTTTTTAGGGGGGCTGTTATATTTGGGGGCCCCTTTGGACCCCATTTGTTTTTATTTTGTTAGGGGTTACCCCCCCCATTCCTTTTTTTTCAATTTCCCCCTTTTTCATAAAATTCCCCGTTTTTTTATTTTTTTCCTGTTCTTTAAAATTTTCCCCCCTTCATAAATTTCCCCTTTAATATATTTATTCCTGTGTCAAAGTGTGCCATTTTGGGCCTTTTTTTTGCGGCCACGGCCGCGGCGAAACTAATGCCGGGCCCTTTCCCCCTTTGTGGGGAAAATTCCCCGTAGCCCCTTGGGTTTTTTGCTGATTTTGGTCGACGGGCCTTTGGGCAGAAAAACCTCAAGCCCCTAAGGGGGGTTTAAACAGCTCTTGGTTTTGACGGTTTTTCCACCTATCCTAGCTTTCCCCTACTTTTCCCCCCTTTTCCCTATTTTTAAACCACTGCTTCCCCTTCTCAATGCCTGCTATACTTTTTCCTTTATAGTTTTGCCTGTCCTATTGTCGGTTCTCTGGCTACTGACTCCCGGGTTTGTTTTTGGTTTCTCCCCTTTTCTCACGACTTTGTACAGCGCTGCCTGCCATGTTACTGACTCGCACCGTCTGACTATGGTTTTTGTGTTCTTTGTTTGTTTGTCTCTGTCTGTGCACTCTGCTCAGTGTAGCCTTGAGTCTTCTGGTTGGGGCCGGCCTGTTAAGGAGTCGGGTTCCCCAAAGGCAGGGACAGAGGTTGGGATCAGTGTCAGGACCCCACTTGTCCGTGTCTTGTGTGCGTCCCTGACCATCCCTAACATCCTGTTAATCAATTTCCCCCTGTTCATTAGTTCCTGACTGCCCGTGTACCTGACTTTTCTGCTACGTTACCTGACCTCGAATCTCCGCCGCCTGCCCCGACCTGTTGGCCTGACCTTTGACTACGAGTTTCGTCTTACCTCGATGCGCCTCGGCTGCCACCACAAGCTAGTCGCGCCAGGGGTAGCGACCTGGTAGGACTCCCGCCGCAGAAAGTCCATGCTGCCATGCGGGGAGCTCAGGTAACAACCGGGACCTACTTAGACCCCGCTCCCTGGCGTGGCCGCTACCACCGCTTGCGGTGATCCAGAGGAGCCACTACCCATGTTTTTTACAATGGCAGAAGTAAATTGCCAATTTCCTGACCAGTTTTTTGAATGGTGCAGAGTCCACCACTTGAAAAAGGGAGGGACTGCAGTCCCTCCAACTTGGACAGGAGCACGGTCAGCTTCTTCACTTAAGGATGGCTAGACGCATACTGCTGTCTCTTGGCAATCGTCTCGATGAACCATGAGTGCCGAGGAGCAGGAGTATCTGGACCGGTAGATGATGTAAAGACAAAGGAAATTGTCTTCGGCGAGGTGGTTTAAGCCTTTACTGCCTGAATGAGAGGCGTGCCACTGGGTTGCTGCTGGCGTTGGGACAGGTTGGACCACCACATCTGAAACACATATGGTGACACTGCATGATGTTGATACAAGGCCGTGGTGCCAACGTTAGGTCCCTGGTCACGCTTTACTTTCTGCCCACAGATTCACATATAGTTATGTTCGCCTCCTTTGGTGTCTCATCAAAAAACGGGCACACCGCCGAGTAGGTGATTTTACCACCAAAGCTCCGCACTGACTGACTGTTACCACCGCTGACCCGGTGAACCCTTGTGCCGCTACTTTTTGCGACCTGCAAAGTGGGTAGTCTAAATCGTGGCTGTTTGGCTACCAACCTCGCACTGCTGCCACCCTGCTGACTCCCGGCCACAGTACCGACTTACGGACTGCGCCACTGCCTGACATGCAAGCTGCCGCTTTCTTCTCCAATGATAATTATGAAGCCCTTGTACACTGTTGGTCTGGGTCAGCTCATAGCATCACATGGCTTTCAAAACCACCAGTATGCTGCTGACACCTAACTTTACATCTTCGGCCCAGACATTAACTCTCTACTGTACAAGATCCCAGATTGTCTGTCATCCAAATCCTCCTTCTTCTCCTCCCGTCTCCTAAAACTTAAAGGAGTTGTCTCATTATAAGCTTTCAGCCTGTCAGTGAGCCTGGTAAGTTGAACTGAGGGGCGTGCTTCTTGTCTGTCTCTTCTGCTCCCTCTCCCCCCTCCCATCAGCACACAGGCAGCTAGGTAACTTCTATACAGGGGGGAGGGGGTTTGCTGCTAGAGTTCACCCTGTGTGTGCCTGCCTAGGTCTATTGCAGGAGAGGGCTGATCTATGAGTGTAGAGAGAAATGTGAAGTGGTGTGCTAATAACAGAGCAGAGAGGATGCAAGTGTTCCTATATCCCCTGCTTAGCTTACAAGTCTCCACATCTCCAGCAACAACAAGGGAAGTGTTACTATACTCAGGATGTCTCACTAATACAGGAGAGCATAAAGTATTCCCATGCCTGATCTGTATAGTATTAGTATAGTCACAGTTCCAAAGACACATCATGATTATAGTAACAGACAGGGTCACTGCTGTCACATCCATCTGTGTAGAGAGCAGAGGAAGCAGGACACACAGGGTTAATCCAGGCAGCAGGGACACAGATGCCAGAGTCCTCCCTCCCCCCTCCCTCTACTACAGAAGCATTCTGTGCGGGAGGGGCTCTCTGCTCCGACCTGTCTTCAAAGACTGAGGAGTCATACAGACCTGACAGCCAGTAAGATAAGGATCAACAGGTCGGCTGCTATAGAGATTTGAGGAGCTGATGCACTCCTGCTAACAGGGCTAGCTCAAAATCAGTAGGACATTTGTAATGAACATATATTGCAAAGCTGCTTGTTTTTTAAAGATCTTTTAATTAAAACCCAATCATTGTAGCGAGACAACCCCTTTAATGTAGAGAAAAAGGAATGCTTCCAGGGCCGGGACAATGGGTAGTCGAGGGTAGGCGACCACGTAGGGCGCCACTTCATCCCAGGGAGAAAAGGGGACACAAGGAGGCATGGAGTGGGCTGAATTTTCCATTTGGGGGGCACTTAATGCCTTGTTTAACTAGGGCACCTTACCTTGTCCCAGCCTTGCTTGCTTCACCCGGCTCCCAAGTGCGTTCGGCTACATCGATTAGTGTTTGCCTGTCACCGCTGTTCACTTCAATGGTGTCGCTGTACAAAGCCTGACCACTCACAACATAACCCCCCATTGCAACTCTCCTCATCACTATTTGCCCGCTTCTGCAAGAAGAAGTGGATGCTGTGGCCGCGAGGGTGACTCCTGCTGTGACGTCCCTTTACTGTGCTGTGATCTGTGATGGCTCCAGGAACCTACTATTGTGTTCTTTGACGCTATGGTAGGATCTTAGCCCTCAACTTGTTTTTTTTCCAGCTGGCGCTGCCATGACTTTATCATGCTGCATTCCCACATCAGCTATTTGGTCAGTTTTGCCCCCATAAGTGCCCAGGGAATTTTAGAGTGAAGCGATTCTAAGAACGGCGGCTGTCATGTGCGTGCCATACTAAAACACAGCATTGTATGAAGACCAAACCATGCTCTCTATGCATATTTAAGCATGGCACAACGTTCTACAACACCCTACAAGCTCTCTGCAGCCAGGAAATAGCTGTTTTAAACGCGTTTCACTGCAAATATATTCGAGTTGAAACGAATTTTGTCGGAAAATTCGGCGAACTCGGCGAATCGAATTTTTGAGAAATTCACCCATCTCTAACTATAGCGTCAAAGAGCGCACTCCTTTTACACCAACATCAGATGATTCCACGGATTATGAAAGAACCTATTCTGTTAAACGCTGATACATACACACATCTCCATTAGAGGCAGGTTATTATTTTAGGATATTGTTATCTGTGCCAAATACTTCCAATTTCATAGTTACTATGGTGAAATACCTTTCAACTACATAGTGTGTGTGTGTGTCATATACACACGTGTTTCTGTTCACATGTTTTATTTTGGGATATCACTCTCTGTGCCAAACAGTTACTTTGTCCACTTATAAGGTGAAACATCTTTCAACTACACAGTGTGTGTGTGTCATATACACACATGTTCCTGAACCATCAATTTTTATTTTGGGATATTGCTCTGTGTGCCAAAAAGTAACTTTTTTCACTTATTGTGGTGAACTTTCTTAATGATTCCACAGATGACGACAGAACCTGTACTGTTAAACGCTGATACATGTGAGGCCCTCTCCCTCCCCCCCCCCCCCCGAAAGAGTGGAGAGGGTATCGGCAGTAATTTTGTGTTGACGTCCTTCCTTTGATTCGTCAGTGTTCGCTTTCAATCGGTCAATAATCCAGTATTGCTAAAGCCAAAAAGAAACAGGAGTTGATCCAAAACAGAGATGGCAAGTAAATGGAATATTTGCATGTCTTCTGTGTTTTGTATCCACTCCTGCTTTTGGCTACCTAATCATCAGACAATCCTGATGCAAACAAAAGACCATGTCATACTGGCTTTACGGCTTCTCCAAAGACACAATCAGTTGTTTTTATTATTTTCATTCCTTCTGAGAAATTAAAAAAGGGGAAAACCAAAAATAGTGGCAACGTATTAGAGTGGTGGAGGGTAGAAACAGCATTAGGAAACCACAGGGTGGTCGATTGAGAGAGTGGTCAGTTGGCAACAGCACGAGTAGGCCACAGAGTGGCACAGTGACAGAGGGTGGAGGTGGTGGCAACATGAGTAGGCCACAGAGTGGCCCAATGACATAGTGTGGAGGTGGCGGCAACATGAGTAGGCCACAGAGTGGCACAATGACATAGTGTGGAGGTGGCGGCAGCATGAGTAGGCCACAGAGTGGCACAATGACAGATTGTGGAGGTGGCAGCAGCATTAGTAGGCCACAGAGTGGCACAATGACAGATTGTGGAGGTGGCAGCAACATAAGTAGGCCACAGAGTGGCACAATGACAGTTAGTGGAGGTGGGGGAAACATAAGCAGGTCAGAGAGTGGCACAATGACATAGTGTGGAGGTTGCGGTAGCATGAGTAGGCGACTGAGTGGCTGAATAACTTAGTGTGGAGGTGGCGGCAACATGAGTAGGCCACAGAGTGGCAGAATAACATAGTGTGGAGGTGGCGGCAACATGAGTAGGCCACAGAGTGGTACAATGACAGATTGTGGAGGTGGCAGCAGCATAAGTAGGCCACAGAGTGGCACAATGACAGATTGTGAAGGTGGGGGCAACATAAGTAGGTCACAGAGTGGCACAATGACATAGTGTGGAGGTGGCGGTAACATGAGTAGGCCACAGAGTGGCAGAATAATTTAGTGTGGAGGTGGCGGCAACATGAGTAGGCCACAGAGTGGCACAATGACAGATTGTGGAGGTGGCAGCAGCATAAGTAGGCCACAGAGTGGCACAATGACAGATTGTGGAGGTGGAAGCAACATAAGTAGGTCACAGAGTGGCACAATGACATGGTGTGGAGGTGGCGGTAACATGAGTAGGCCACAGAGTGGCAGAATAACATAGTGTGGAGGTGGCGGCAACATGAGCAGGCCACAGAGTGGCACAATGACAGATTGTGGAGGTGGCGGCAATATGAGTAGGCCACAAAGTGGCACAATTACGCAATGTGGAGGTGGCGGCAACAGGAGCAGCAGCATCAGGCCGGAGAGTTGCACAATGACATAATTTTGAGGTGGCAACAGCTAGGTGACATAATTAGGAGATTGTGGCAGCAGCAGCATTAATCCAAAGAGTGACATGGTGACATAGCATGGAGGTGACAGCACCAGCAGCATGAGGAGACCTGAGTGGTGAGGTGGCAGCAGCATCAGAAGGCTATGTAATGGCCCAGTGAAGAGTGGAGAGGTGGGTGGCAATACCAGTCCCTTGTAAAGATGGTGGGTGCAGCTGGCAGCAGATTTGTGGCATCAGGCAGGTGGCAGCATCAGCATAGTAGCTGAGGCAGATAGCCAGAAAAATCCAGACTCATTTGTCAAAGTTTGGATTAGGCGGCATGGCTGATCTAATCGGATGCATCAGGTATTGGTGTGTGGAAATCCTTGCTGATCCACACCTGATTCATCTTGATAAACGTGAGTCTCTCCACATTTTAGGTGGACAAGTGAGCTCTCCTTGGGGTAACTATGGTCCCCGCTGCACTGAACACCCGCTCTGATGCCACACTACTGGCCAGGTAGGACAGCTTCTCCAGTGCAAACTCGGCAAGTTGCGGCCAAAAATCCAGTTTGGCTCCCCAGTAGTCCAGCGGATCTTCAATGTGGGGTGGCAAGGTGCTGTCCAAGTAGGCCACCAACTACTGGTTCAGGGTTTGCTCCAGGTGCCGCTGGTGAGTACCTTCCTCACTAGGCGGGTGAAGAAAGCTGCTCATCAACGACTCCAGACTCATGATGGAGCTGGTACTGTTACTTGACCCCTTAGCAGCAGCCGTGGCAGTGGTACGTGAGAGCTGAGGAACCCCCTGGTCAGACCTGCTAGAGGATGACCAATGGCGCAGATAGGCAGCGGCCAACTGACTACATAGGATGTCTCTATAGTACTTGAGTTTGTCCTCCCTCTCCGCAGGTGAAAAAAAGGCCCCCACTTTGGACTGGTAGCGAGGGTCCAAGAGGCTGGAGAGCCAGAAGTCATCCCTCTGTCGGATGATGACTACTCGGTTGTCACTAGCCAGGCAAATCAGCATGCAACAGGCCTTCTGCGCAAGTGACTCTGAGGGACTCCCTGCCTTCATCTCCATTGTATACTGCCATGGTGTGTCAGGGTCATCTGCCTCATCTTCCTCATCTCCCTCTATCTCCTCTGGCTGCATCTGCTCCTCCTCTCCTGTCACCTGGGTTGAAAAACCACTTATTTCACCAGACATTGCTTGTGCTCCAATTTCCTCCTCCTCCTCCTCCAGTTCTGCCCCACTGGACTCATGTGGCCGTGAGATGTCCCCTGACCAGACAGATGTTCCAGGACAGGAAGCAGTGGAATGACATTGTTCATTCCATAGTCCTGGCAACTGACAAATAATGTGGCCTCCTCAAAGGGCCTGGGCAAACAGCAGGTGTCACGGTTGAGCTGCCACTGGCTGACATCAAAATTACACAAGGGAGTACTCCTGTCCGCATGGATTATCAAGAAATCATTAATGGCCTTTGTATGTTCATAGAGTCAGTCCAACATATGGAGGCTGGATTTCGAACGGATGGAGATGTCGCATATTAGCCTATGTTGGGGGAGACGGTTCTGCTGCTACAGCTCAAGGAGGGCGTACCTGGCGGTGTAGGAATGGCTGAAGTGCATGCAAAGTTTTTTGGCCATTTTTAGAATGTCTTGCAGATGAGTGGAAGACTTGAGGAACCGTTTCACAACCAGATTAAACCAGCCCTCCTCAGCTCAGTGTGGCCACCATGTTCTTTCCATTGTCTGTCACCATGGTTCCAATTTTCAGTTGTTGTGGAGAAAGCCAGGAATCAATTTTGTGTTTCATGATGCAGAGCAGTTCCTCCAATGTGCAACTTTGTTTGCCCAGGCAAACCAGTTTTAGAACTGTGTGACACCGCCACATCCTGCACATGTGGTATGCTGAAGGAGCACTAAGACTTGTCGCTGCAGTGATGGCTAAGGTGGTGTAGGAGGAGGAGGCGGACATTGGCGCAGGATCATCAGTTTGAAAACGCGGAGGAGAAAGCGACGTCTCCTGTCCAAGTTGCTGGTGTGGCTGGACAGGAGGCACATTCATCCAGTGGGCCATAAGGGACATGTAGTGTCCCTGACCATAGTTACAGCTCCACAGGACCGCGCTGCCTTGCACTTTGGAAGACACCGACAGGCCCAAGGATTGGCCCACCTTGTCTTCTACATATTTGTGCAGGGTTGGTACTGCCTGTTTCAAAAAGAAATGACGGCTTGGGACTCTCCACCTTGTCTCTACACAAGCCATCAGTTCTCTGAATGGTGCAGAGTCCACCACTTTAAAAGGGAGGGACTGCAGTACCACCAACGTGGACAGGAGCACGATCAGCCTCTGTGCCGTAGGATGGCTGGATGCATACTGCTGTATCTTGGCAAACGCCTCGGTAAACGACTGCTTTTGCGATGAGTGGCGAGGAGCAGGAGCATCTGGACCGGTAGATGATAGGAAAGACAGACAGCTCCCTTCGGCAGAGGTGGTGGAGCCTTGACTGCCTGAAATGGGATGCATGCCACTGGATGCTGCTGTTGTGGCAGGATGAACCACCACATCTGAGACACGTTTCTCCCAGGCCACTGGATAGTGACGCTGCATAGAGTAATGGGTATGCTCACCTGCATATATATGCTCCTGGGAGAGATAGAGCTGGACACACTATTTGATGTATTCATGTATGTGCACTTCATGCGGTTTTAGTATTGTTTATATTCGCATACCTTATGTACTTTGGTTTCTATAGCTTAATCCCTAACATGTGACTGGAGCTTACTGGTATTTAAATGAGCATACGTCATCTGTCATTTCAGCTACGATTAAGAAGCTTCGGCTTCGAAACGCGTCAGTTTCTTTAAACGCAGGTTCCATATCTTGCTCTTCCATGCAAGGGTCTATGTATTTTTGCATGTTTTATTTTTTTGGATTCCTAATAAAAGTTTTTTCAATTTTTAAATATTACTGGGTAGTGGATATTGCAGCGGCACTTGGATTTCTCTTTGGTTAAGTGACTCTGCATATGTTCACGCAGGGCTCTGGTGCCAACATCAGGTCCCTGGCCTTCACTTTCTGGCCACAGATTCTACATATACCCATGTTCGCCTAATCCGGTATCTTGGCAAAAACTGCCACACTGAAGTAGGTGATTTTACCACCAACGCTCCGCACTGACTGACTGATACCGCCGCTGCCTCAGTGAGCCCCTGTGGCGCTATTTTCTGGACCAGAAGGGAACTGCGAAGCGGGTGGTCTATCCCGTGTCCGTTTGGCTCCTGACCTCACACTGCTGCCACCCTGATGACTCCCGGCCACACTACCGACTTGCTGGCTGCACCACTGCCTGATTTGCAAGCTGCCGTCCTCTTCTCCTGACGTCGATGATGATGAAGGCCTTGCTTCACTCGGATCCCAAGTGTGATCAACTGCATTGTCATCGATTAGTGTTAGCCCATCACTGCTGTCCTCCTCAATGGTCTCGGTGTACAGAGTCTGACCACTCGCAACATAACCTCCCATGCCACTCTCCACACACTACGTGCCCACCTACTGCAAGAATCAGCAGATGTCTGGCCCACCTCTTTGCTGCTCAGTAGCTGCTCACTGTCCTCAAACAGTTAGTCCTCACTGTATAGTGGCGCAGAGCCCACAGCACATAGTAGTTCTATGGCTGAGGGAACCAAACGGGACAGAGGGGTTGAGGACAGGTGAGGGCCCATGACCTGCTCCCGGGCAATGCCAACTAAGGGTTGTGTCTGACGAACTCACCGACTCTTGGCTGGGGTTGTCAGATGTCATCTGGAAGCAAGTGGATGACCTAATCAACCATTCAAGAACCATTGGATTGGTGGTCAACACACGGCCGCTATTTAATGTAGATGTGTGTATATGACAAATACACAAGCTGTATTTCAAAGGGTTTCACCTTATAAGTGAAATAAGTAACTCTTTGCCACAGAGAGCAATAACCCAAAAGACTGAACTGGCTGTAATGGAGATGTGTATATGTGAGAAATACACATATTTTATTTCAAAGATAATTCACTACAATAAGTGAAAAAACTGATTGGCACAGAGAGCAATATCCCAAAATAAAAAATGCTTTTTCAGGAACATGTGTGACACACATATGACACACACACTGGCAAGTGGCAGAATGTAAAATGACTGGCCTATATATAGGGCTGTGACATCACAGAAGCTGGCTGGCTGCTGATTGGCTGCATATCTGCATGTCATGGCATTGAGGGCAATCCTTTCTTTCTCCCATAGTTCTTTGCCCCATGTCACGCCATATGCTCGCTACCATTTTAGATTCATTACCACGAATCACGAGGAAATTCAGCTTCATTTAGAATCAAATTTCTCCTGAAATTCGAAACAATTCCACTTCGTTAGAATCGATTCGCTAATCCCTAGTCCTGATAAGGGCCAACCATGGCTAAAACATCACGATATTATGTGGACTTACAAATATTTGCATGTGATTGCTTATTCTAGTTGTGTTTATAGAGAGTTACAATACAGTTTAGGCTGTTAAACTACATACAGTATGTGTTGTAATAAAATGTGGATAGTTTTAGAATGCAAGGTGTGCTGTAGATTTATTCTACTGGTTTACAGAATTGGGCATCCTTCCATGGAACATTTCAGAGGAGTGTGCTGCTAATACTATTATCTTTAAAATACTGTCTTGTACAAGTATCTCATGATAACTTATCTTGGGAATATTGGCATGCACTGAGGAAAATGTTAAAAGCCAATTAACCTTCTTAGCCACTTAACTTTAAATCCTAAGACCTAGCATGTGTAGGTATCCTTATCCAACAATGATACTCTTATTATTGTGATTTTTTTAAAGCACACGCAGAAGTCTGGAACCTCCATGTTGATGCTTGAATTAATGCTTCAGACTTAAAAGGGTTGTTTCAGTCCCACCAATACACTTAAAGGGGTTGTCTCACTACAAGGATTTCTTTTTGTGTTAAAGATCTTGCAAAAAGAGGTCACTTTGCAATATATGACCATTATCAGTGTCCTACTTATTCTGAGATATCCCCTCTAGTATGGGCTGCATCAGCTCCTCAGGTCACTATAGCAACAGACCTGTTCAATCTCTTATTATAGGTTGCTAGCACTGGTTGCTATAGCTACAGACCTGGCTTCTACTGCAGCCTAGTAGAGGCCAGTAAACATGCCCTTGAATTCAAAATGAAACCAAGAAAACAAGACTGAGGTATCAAAGTAGTGAGACCCCTTTAAAGGGGTTTTCTCATCACAAGCTTTAGCAGACTTGAGCTGTTTCTGTATCTTACAGCTTCACATCCAGGGGCAGGTCTCTTCTCCCAGTAGGTGTGTCTTCCCTTACTGAAGACTGGTGACATCCCCACTCTTTGTGAGCAGTGTCAGCAGAGGATGTCACAGCTCTGCAGACCTCCTGCAATGGTCAGTTATCATGTCTGGAGAGCTATCACCTCCCTCCACAAGCTCCTTGTAACCAAAACACCTGCATTAGTGTAAACAGGTATACATACATCCTGAAATGATTAAACAAATGTGAGAAATGCATTATGCTCCCCCTCTGTTATCAGGCAGAAGGTAGAGGGGGAGCCAACTGTATAAGGCTGTGTTCTATGGGGGGGAGAGAGTGAATCTAGCAGCTCCAGACTCAAGCAGCTTTTATTACACAGCCAGCAACCAGCACAGAAAGCTGTTTCACTTTAATTTTACACAGCTCAGAGTGCAGGCAGCCAATCACAGCACAGGGGGCTTGTCCCATCCAGGGTGAGTGCCCCAACAGGGCTGAATGTAATATCAGCCAGCCAATCACAGCAAAGGGGGGCGTAGCCAACCACTTGCTGCAGAAATAGCTCTAGACACACACAGATTAGCTCATATCTGCTATACTAAATGATTTAGGTAATGGAAACCAACTGCAAAAGTACTTATTTTTACTGTTCATTACAGATATGTACTCATCTTTTTAGTCCACCACTCATTCAGTGATGAAGCTCCAACAGTTGCTGTGGTTTACATCTAGTGGCATGTTACCACCTCAACCAATTAGTGGCTTTAGCGGTCAAGGGCTGTACCATTGACATCACTTCTCAGGCTGTGAATGGCACATGAGTGGTAGTTATAGGAAAATATCCTTTTTACATAGCGTTCCTGGCAGCTAGCCGCAAAAGACAGGAGACTTTATCTCACATGCATGTGAGTAACAAAGTTAAGGCTGACCCATTCATAGCATTCGGCAACATGCCCGTTAACTCCACTTGCACAGTGAATATACGCTTCCCACAGTTCACCAAGCACAGGTGTAGATGGCAATTCATCAACTGAGCATCTCAGCGCTGGGAGCAACAGTATAGCTTTCAGATTCAGATGGCAAATAGTTACCGACAGTCCTGCGGTCAGCAGCCGATGTCCGTGTCCCTGTTACCGGCAAGAGTCTGCTCGATAGTTGCACGATCTAAGGTAACGCTGTGGAGATATTAGCAGCAGGTAACCAACTCGACGTTTCAGGGAAAGGACACACCCCCTTTCACAAGCGTAGGGAAGTGCTTAGTTGGCGTAGCTTTATACTATGCTGCTACCATGTAACCGCAGCGTATCCACATTAAAATACAATGAAACACTAAACTATTTATATCTTTATTAATTACTATTCCTTTCTTATCTTACTCGACATTTCTAAACTCCGCTTATCTACAGTAATACTACAAAAACTAACCTAACTTAAAAACACACCGGACTATCTTACCGCTCCTTCATACTCTATAGAAAGACGCACCACTGACAGTCTTCATTTAAACCTTTAGGTGACAGGGAATCTAATTTATGGATCCAGAAGACCTCTCTCTGTAATAATCGGGATCTGGTTTGTTCAGCATCCTGACCCTCAACTTATTCTAATATACATATCTTGTATCCACAAACGGAAACTCCAGCGGGTTACCAATACTCCACTTTATTCCATATAATACATCACAGGACGGTGCATAAAGACATTCAACGCTGACGCGTTTCTGGTCCCTCCGGACCCTTGATCACGGCACACAAACAACAATAAAAAAGTGCTCTTAAATACACATTTAAAAACCATGTCATGCCTGCACGTGATAGGAGGTGTGGCTGAATACTTAACTCTTTCCTAGGTGGCAAACATAGGCAATACATTTGATATGTAACACTTTATTTAACACATATCTAGATGCTATGTTAAATTTAAAGGGTCTTTTTCTGCGGATTACTTACAGGGTTTTAGTAAATATACATGAGGTCGTTACGTCTATTCATACCTCTTGGGAAACGTGTGTCACAGGTCATTACCCAGTAAGCTTCCCGCAGTCTGACTCTGTGTTCCCAATCACCGCCCCGTGGGGGTTTATTTACTCTTTCAATTGCACCGCACCAAAATGTTGCGGTTCTTCCCTCATGCTGCTCTACAAAATGTTTAACCGCACCTGATATATGCACTTGTTTTTTTCTTATTCCTTTTAAGGTGCTCCGCACTCCTTTGCTTAAATTTTCCTAACTGTTACTACCTATATACTTTTACATCGCATGGTTACATGAAACATAAAAAAATAACGTGATCCGTTTCACAATTTATATATTGTTTCATTTTAAATTGCTTGGTGCCTGTGCTGTTACAAAAGGATTCTCCCTTAATAACTAACGTACACAGATTACATCTGTTTTTTCCACAGGGAAAGCAGCCTACATGTTATAGCCACGTTGTATTAGTTTTGCTTAAAAACAAACTGGGGGACAATTCGCTAACAATTAGCTAACGTTTTACCCCTCTTGGGAAAAACACTTTTAACCCTTTTCTACATATTTCTTTTTAAAATCACATCTTTTCGTTTAAAAAGTGTATATTTTAAAGAACATTTTTTTTTCACAGTATCATAATCAACGCTATATTTTGTAGAAAAAAACACCTGTTGTTCTGTACATGTGTGGCTCTTTTTGTTTTAATTTTTTAACAGCGATTTTTGTGTAGTATTTTAAATTTTTTTTGTTGCTTCCTTTAATATGTGTTCGGGTATCCTCTTGCTTTCAATCTTTCAACCAATAATCTCTTTTTCTTTAAAGAAAATCAGTTCTAGTGAACACGCCCTTCTCGCTCTTGTATATTCCCCTCTTGGGATGGCTGCTATTGTATGTGCGAGATGATTGATATTTGCTTGCAACAGAGTGTTGACGAAATTTGTGGTTTCCTGAAAAGGCTTCTTTTGTAAAACCTTCCCCAGATGCGAAACCCCCTCCGATCCAAATCCAAAAGGGAAAATTCTTCAAAGGATTGGAATTTAAAGGGGAATCTCAAATTGCTTTCGTTTTTATTCAGTTGTCCACAAATTTGGGTAGGGGACGTTACATCGCCCCCCCTCCCCTAAAAGAGGTCTTCAAAGAAACCCGCCCATCCCCTATGATGTGATCACCTTTGGGATTTTAAGCCCTTTTTATTTGGCATTTTGCTCCCACCACCCCCTTATACAATTTGTTTATAGTGGGTGGGGGCCGATGCCCCCCTGGGGGCCCCTTCTTCTTTTAAGTGAAAGCTTTTATCAAATTTTGAAAAAAATTGTTTTTTCAACAGAAAAGGGGACGCTCTAAATGATGAATATTTTTTTTTTCCCCTCTCTAAATTCCCCACTCTTACCCGGGAAAAAGTTCTAGAGTTTCAATGGCCAAATGGGGGGAAAAATAACGAATTTTGGTTTAAACCCCACATCACAAATTTAAACCATGTGTAAGTTTCCTGCCATGTATTTTCCCTTGAAAGGGTTTTTAAATTCCCACGGGTTTTACTATCCTTTAAATACCCTGGCAAAGCCCTTCCCTATGGGTTTGGGAGATTATTATCCCCCACCCCTGAGTTTTTTCTTTTTGGGAAAAACCATTACTCGATAAAATTTGGGGCTTTAATTGGGGGAAATACATTTTTGTGTGTCTTGGGAAAAACCATAAAAAAGATGGGTTTCCAAGGGGGGTTTTTTTTACTTGTAGAAAATTTTTTTTTTTTTTCTCCGAGAGTACCCCCAATTTTAAAAACCCTTTTTAATCTGAAGTTTTTTTAAATTTTTTTTTTAAATACTTCCTTTGGGGATCTGTTTTAAATTTTGCGTTTTACATATTCTTATCTTCCGGGGTTTTCCAAAACCCAAATTTTTTCCCCTTAAAAAACCACGTCCGTTCAAATTATACACCTCTAGACCCAGAGATGTGGTGTCCATTCTCAAAAAAAGTCTCGCCACCGTTGACTCGCCAAATTTCCTTTCTTTTTTATCTTTAGATTGCTCATCCTTCACCTGGGATCCCATTTTTTCCATTTTTGATTTATATAAGTGGATCTGAGATTTATGTTCATTAATTCTCACTTTAACAGACCTTGACGTCTGTCCTACATAGCCTTTGCCACACGGGCACTTTATTAGATAAATCACACTAATAGTAAGGCAAGTGAAAAAACCTTGGATCCGAATGGGATATCCCTGGGATGGGTGAGCAATCGTGTCTCCTCTGATGATACCGTTACAGTTTTGGCACGACAAGCAAGGGAACGTCCCCTTTCTTTGTGTAGCCAGAAACCTCTGTTTGGAATTTTTCTTTCTCAAGTCAGAGTGTACAATATGGTTCCCAATGGTTTTTCCTCTTTGGTATATAAACCTTGGGTTCTCTCGAAAGAGGTGTCTGAACTTGGCATCAGCTTGTATAATATGCCAGTATTTACAGATCGTTTTTTTTTAGCAACCTAGCATGACAATCGTAGACCGACATGTAATTAAGTCTATTATCATTTTCTCGTTTTTTAGTAGTCCTCACCTCTTTGCAGGTTAACAAACCCACTTGTTCCCCAACTTCAGACACCTTTGTTCTCGAGTACCCCCTTTCCACAAATTTAGTTATCAGTTTCTCTTTATTTTTATGGTATTCAGCATCTGTAGAACAGATACCTCTTATTCTGGTAAACTGACCTTTAGAAATAGCATCTAAGACATTTGGGGCATGTTGACTTTCTCTATGCAGCAAGTTATTGCGTTCTGCATCTTTAACATATAGTGTTGTCTCAAGGTGGCCATTAGGTAGAATAATTTCAACATCTAGAAAATTAATTCTATTGTCATCCTTTGTCATAGAAAACTCTATCAAGGGGTGGCAAGAATTGATGAATTTCAAAAATGAATCAAGATCCTGTTCACTACCACGCCATAACACAAACACGTCGTCCACATACCTTAGCCATAATTTGATGTACTGTCTCCATTCACTGTGGACCACGTGTTGTGTCTCAAATGACTCCATAAAAATACTTGCCAAACTTGGCGCGACTGGGGAACCCATGGAGGTCCCCTGTCTCTGCCAGAAGAACTCGTGTCCAAAACGGAAATAGTTCCTTGTTAAGATGACATAAAGTAGCTCCAGCAGGAACCCAATGAATTTATTAGAGAGGTTGGAATTCTCCCCCAATCTTTGTCTGATAGCCTGTACACCTTCATCGTATGGGATGTTGGTGTACAGGCTCTTAACATCAAATGTACAGAGGAAGGTGACGTCATTGACCTCAACACTTCCAATTTGTTCTAAAAAGTGGCTCGTACCCTTAAGGCATCTAGGCAATTTCCTGACAGTTTCCTGCAAGAACCCATCAATAAACGTGGCCACTGGTTGGAACACTGACCCAATCCCCGAGACAATAGGGCTGGGTCAGTGATTTATGTATTTTGGGTACCAAATATAGGATAGGTGCTCTAGGGAAATTTAAACTTTAAAAGCTTTTTCCCTAGTTTTTATAAATTTAACTCTTGGCATTCTGCTTCACTAATAATGTGGTCAATAATTTGTTTGACCTGACTAGTAGGGTCATTCTCCACTTTTTGATAGACTGTTGAGTCATTGAACTGTCTTTCAGCTTCCTTCATATATAGGTCCCTATTAGAGATGGGCGAATTTCTCAAAAATTCGATTCGGTCACTTCGCCGAATTTTCCGACAAAATTCGTTTCGTTCCCAAAATTCCCCTTCGGCACGAATCGCGTTAAAAAAAGACTATTTCCGGGCTGCACAAGCCTGCGGTGCTGTAGAAGTTGGCCATGCTTAAATATGCAGAGGGACCCTTTTTTTTGTTCTTCAACAATGTTGTGTTTTAGTATGACCGCAGATGACTGCCGCCGCTTTTAAATCGCCTTACTAAAAAATTTCCCTGGGACTTAAGGGGCAAAACTGACCAAAAAAACCAAAGCGGGAATGTAGCCTGATAAAGTATGCCAGCAAAAGCTGGAAAAAAAAAAAAGCGAGAGCCAGGTGGCAACATTATGACAGAGTGTGGAGGTGCGGGCGGCAGCCCACAGCACATGAGGTAAGCAGTGGCACAATGACATTTGGAGGTGGCAAAACACGAGGAAGCCAAGGGGCCCCAAAGGGGACTGAGAGGGGAGGTCAGGGGGGGCAGAGTATGAGATCAGGCAGTGGCACAATGACATTTGGAGGGGGGAAAAAACAGTATTGGGCCCCACAGAGTGGCACAATCACACAGTGTGGAAGTCACGGGGCAGCAGTATGGATCAGGCAGTGGCACAATGACATTCTGGGGCGGCAAAACAGTATTGGGCCACGATGGCACAATGATACAGGTGGAGGTCATGACAGCAGCAGCAGGAGATCAGGAGTGGCAAAATGAAATTTTTGGAGGCGGCAAAACAGTATTGGGGCCACAGAGTGGACAATCACACAGTGTGGAGGTCACGGGCGGCAGCAGTTGAGATCGGGCAGTGGACAATGACATTTGGGGCGGCAAAAAGTATTGGGCCCAAGGTGGCAAATCACACATGTGGAGGTCACGGCGGCCAATTTTGGATCAGGCAGGGCACAATGAATTTGGAGGCGGCAAAACAGTTTTAGGCCCAGGTGGCACAATCACACAGTGGGAGGCCCCGGCGGCCCAGCAGTATGAGGTCGGGCAGTGGCCAATGACATTCTGGAGGGGCAAAACGTTTGGGCCACAGAGTGGCAAATGTCAGTGTGGAGGTCACGCGCAGCAGATGGTCAGGCAGGGGCACAATGACATTCGGGAGGCGGAAAAAACAGTATTAGGCTACAGAGGGGGCCAATGGTACGTGTGGAGGTCCCGACAGCAGCGCATGGATCGGGCAGGGCACAATGACATTCTGGAGGGGGCAAAACAGTTTTAGGCCAAGAGTGGCCAATCACACATTGGGGAGGCCACGGCGGCAGCAGTATGAGATCAGGCAGTGGACAATGACATTCTGGAGGCGGTAAACAGTTTTTTGGCCACAGAGTGGCACATGTACAGTTGGAGGGACGACAGCAGCAGCATGAGATCAGGAAGTGGCACAATGACATTCTGGGGGCGGCAAAACATATTAGGCCACAGAGTGGCATAATCACACAGTGGGGAAAGGTCACGACAGCAGCAGATGAGACGGAGTGGCACAATGACTTCTGGAGGTGGCAAAACAGGAGGAACCCACAGGGGGCCCAAAATGATGAGACGGAGGTCACGGGGGGGAGAAAGATGAGGTCAGGCATGGCACAATGACACGTGGGGAGGACATGGCGCAGCACACAGCAGATGGGGTCAACGGGCAAAATGAACAGTGGGGGGTGTCACGGCAACAGAAACAGCAGCAGCATGAGGTCATAGAGTGGCACAATGAAGAGTGTTGAGGTGGGGGGCAATCCAGTCCCGGGAAAAAGATGGTGGTAGGCAGATGGAGAAACTGTCAGCAGTGTGGGGCATAGGGGGGGGGGGCCGATCAGAATAGGGGAGGCAGGTAGTTTTTAAACCCAGACTGACGCCAAAGGCATTGGTGTGGGGAAATCTGGCCGATCCCCCCGATTCATCTTGACAAAGGTCATCGTTCACTTTTCCCCGTGGACAAGCGGGTTCTCCTTGGGGGGTAACGAGGGCCCCCCCGCCCATAAAACCCCTGCTCTGATGCCAAAAAACTGGGGGGGGGGACCTTCTCCACGGAAAATCGGCAAGTTGCGGCCACCATCCATTTTGGGCTCCCCAGTAGTCCCACGATCTTCTAACTGAGGTGGCAGAGTGTTGCCCAAAGTAGGCCACAACCTTTTGGGTTCAGGGACTGTCCGGGTCCTGGTTGTCTGCGGCGATGCCCTCCTCACTAGGGCGGGTGAAGGAAGCTGCTCTCAGGACTCCAGACTTAGGTTCTACTGAGGAGCTGATATGCCCCTATCCCCCCACCCCCCCAGCAGACCGGGCAGTATACGTGAGCGCTGGGGAAAACCCCCGGGTCAAAAACCGTCAGAGGAGGGACGATCCCGCACATAGGCAGCAGCCAACTGATTCGGGGGTTTTTCCCATAGTATTTGAGTTTGTCTTCCCCCAAATTTAATGGGAAAAAAGGTCCCTTTTTGGACCGTAGCGAGGGTCCAATAGGGTGGAGAGCCAAAAGTCATCCCTTCCCGGGATGCTGACTATTCGGCGTCACTAGCCAGGAAATAAGCATGCTGCGGGCCATCTGCAAAATGACCCGAGGGGCTCCCTGCCCCCATTTCCACTGTATATCCCCCCACTGCTTGGGGGTATTTTCCTCCTTCCTCATCTCCACCCACCCCTCCATGCCCCTGCCCTTTCCTCTCTTGTCCCCCGGGGTTTAAAAAATCCACTCTTCACCAAAATGCTTCTCCCCTCCAATGTCCTCTCCTCTCCCCATTTAGTCCCCCCGGGATCATGTGGCCCACAAATGTAGTCGCCACGTCTCAGTCCCCTCCCCCAGACGTTTTTTCAGCATCTGTTCCAGGACATGAAGCAGTGGAAGTTTTATTCATCCTGTATTTTCCTGGCGACTGACAAATACTCGCCCTCGAATGGCCAAACAAAGGCAGGGGTCACGCATGAGCTGCCACTGGCAAACATCAAATTTACACAGGGGGACTTCTGTCTCCCTGGATCACAAAAAAATCGTTAATGGCCTTTCTCTGTTATACGTCGGTCCAACATGGAAAGGTGGAATTCCAGCGGGTGGAAACATGCATACAGGTGTGTTGGGGGAGGCCGTTCTCCCCGCTCAACTCGAGGAGGGTGTTCCTGGCTTTGTACGAATGGATAAAGTGCATGCACTTTCCCCTGGCCTTTTCAGAATCTTCTGAAATGGTGGAAGACTTCAGGAACCTTTTCACAATCGATTGAACACGTGCCCCATGCAGGGCGCAGGACCATCCCTCCTCGGTGCACGCGGACACCAGTTCCTCCCATTGTCCGTCACCCCTGGTTTCGATTTGCAGTTGGCGCGGAGAAAGCCACACATCGATTTTTGCTGCATGACGTGAGCATTCCCCCTGTGTGACTTTGTTCGCCAAGGGAAGCCTTGAACTGCGTGACACGCTGTGCCCTACACATGTGGTATGATGGAGCAGTATTTTTGGAGGGTGGAGGGGGGTGGTGGGGGGTGGAGTAGGAAGGGGGCGGACATTGGCGCAGGTCGCGTTTGACAACGTGGAGGAGAAAGCGGGTCTTTTCCAAGTTTTGGTGGCTGGGGTGGAAAACACATAAAGGAAGTGTACTGGCCCTGGGCCGTAGTTACAGCTCCAGAATCCGCGCTGCCCTGCACCTTTGGGAAAAAACCGATAAGCTAAGGACTGACCCACCTTTGTTGTACATATTTATGAAGTGCTGGGGTTTTTTGGGGCCTTTTTTTGGAAAAAAAATTCGGCTTGGAACTTCCATCTCGGCTCGGCACAAGCCATTTGTTCTTGAAAGGTGCAGAGTCCACCATTTGGGAAAGGGAGGGAAATGCAGTACCCAACAACTTGGACAGGAGCACGGCCTCCTGCACCTTGGATGGTTGGGGCGCATACTGTTGTTCTTTCAATGCCTCGTAAAAACGTGGGGCCATGAGTAGCGAGGAGCAGAGCATCTGGACCGGGAGATGATGTAAAAAGAAACAGCTCCCCCTTTGCAGGGTGGGGGAGCCTTGATGGCTTCCCCTGGATGCATGCCACTGGGCGCTGCTGCTGTTGCCGGCGGCAGGATGGACCACCACATCTAGCCACGTTTCTCCCCGGCCACCGGGTGGGGGCGCAGGGGTTTTACGCAGGGGGTGGTGCCCAAAATTAGCTCCCTGGGCCACGCTTCACTTTCTGCCCACAGATTTCTACATATACCAATATTCGGGTCCTCCGGGTCTTTGCAAAGAACTGCCACACCGCTGAATATCATTTTAACCCCCAAAGCTCCCATGAGTGACTACTTTTCCCCCGCTGCCCTCGCTGAGCCCCTGTGTGCTACTTTCTTGGACCTGCGAAGCGGGTTTTTTACCCCCTGGCCGCTTGGCTCCCGACCTCACATGCTGCTATCCTGCTGACTCACGGCCACAGTCCCACTTGCTGGCTGCGTGCTGCCTGACGGTAAATGACGCCCTTTCTCCTGAGATGATGAAGCCCTTGCCCCCCACCCGGCCCCCCAAGTGCGGTCGGTACTCATCATCTATTTTGTTTCATGTCACTGCTGTCCCATCACCGGTCTTGGTATGCCGAGGCTGACCCTTTACAAAATTTACCCCATGCCACTTCCACATCTATAACTTTGCCCCCCTATGAAGAAGCGGCGATTTTGGCCCCATTTCTTCGCTCCAATAGCTGCGATGCCCCCTTTTAAATTGTTCATCCTCCTAATAGTGGCGCTGGCCCAGACCAATAGTAGATCTCTGCTGAGGGAACCGGTGGGAAGAGGGGGGCGGGGACAGGTAGGGCCCCTGAACCCGTCCCGGGCCATGACAAATTGGTTGTGTCTGGGTTCCCCCCCGACTTTGGGGGGGGTCGATGTCATTGGGAGGAAGGATGACCTATAACCAACAAGAACCCCTTGGGTTGCTGAACAACCCACGGCCACTAGATGACAGCGGCGTTGTGGCCTCCCGATGAAAACCCCTGCTGGACGTTCCCTTGCTGTCTGCGACCTGGGCCTTTCCGGAATTTTTGTGCCACTGCCACCGCAGGTGCAGAGCCTGCCCCCCTCTCTGTTTTGAATATGTTTGTTCTAAAATTACAGACCTGTTTGATGAATTAAACTGTATATGATAAATATACACCCTGTTTTTGACTCCAAAAAACCCAAACAAGCTTGGATAAAATTGCGCTCCCCAAAAAGGCCCGGAAAAATTTTTCTTGTATGTGTCGTTTTAAAAACACTTTTGGTTTTCTAATTAAAAACACAAACAGGGGTTAATTTTCCCCGGAAATGAATTTGCTACAGGAAAAATATTATATTTTTGGCGTTTAAAAAGAGGTTTATTTTTGTCAGCACACCCGCAAAAAAACGCTTTTAATTTAACCCTGGATGTAAATTTCGCCAAAGAATTGAGCCCCCACAAACTAGTAGCCCCTTTTTAGCGTGTTTCAATTGCGTTTTTTTCTACGCCACAAAAAGAATACAGTTGTAATTTCCTTTGTTGTAATTAGGCTACAGGAAAAAATTTAAATTTTTTTTGGGTTTTAAAAAGACGGTTTCTTTTGGGGGCCCACCACAAAACAACGTTAATTTTAAACCCCTGGATGAAATTGCGCCAAAGAATTGAGCCGCACAAACTGTATTTTTTAGCGTGTTACAAAGCGTGTTTTCTACGCCACACAAAAAAGAAAAAGTTTAATTACCTTTGCTTATGAATTAGGTACAGGAAAAAAATTTTTTATTTTGGCGTTGAAAAAGACGGTTTCTTGGGGCCACACCCGCAAAAACCCAACCTTAATTAACCCCTGGATGTAAATTGCACAATGAATTTAGCAGCCAAAAATTAATGGTATTTGTATTTTAAAAATGCGTTTCTTTAAATGAATAAACAGGAACTGGAGATCCCACTTTGGTATTGAATTATATGACTGCAGTGGAAGCACACGGATTTCAGATCCAAAACCCCAAAAAATTAGAAATAGAAAAAATTAAGAAACAGTACTGAGACAACTAGACACCCCACAAAAATCGCTGTTAAAAAACAATTCTTCAGAAGATATCGCCCCGGGCAGCACCTTCCCTGATGGCACAGTGAAAGGGGGTGTGTGTTCCCAGCGTCCCCCCGGGGGAAAATTTTTTAGTCGGGGGGACGTCAAGAATCCCGCCGGTCTCTGATTGGCTTCCCCCTTTCCATGTCATGAGGCTAGCCCCTTTTTTCCCCCCAGAGTGCTTTGCCCCAGTACGCCTTTTGCTCGCAGGGGCCCTTTTATCAAAACACAAGACACTTCGTTCACCGAAAAAAGTACCCCAAAATTGACTTGTTCCCAACCCCAAGTTTTCCCGAATTTAAAGAATTCCCCTTCGTTGAATCGATTCCCCCATTTTGTCCCTATCTATTATGACAATGGCACCACCCTTATCCGCCTTTTTGATTATTAATGTATCATCTTGTTGTAACGTTTTAAGGGCCTCCCTTTCACTTTTTGACATATTATTAAAGGATCCTTTATCTACAGTTGGCCATTTCTTTATAACCTCATTTTTTACCAACTGTTGAAATGTTTCAAGCATACCACTGATATTTGGGTCAAAAATTTTCTCCTTTTGAACACTTTATTTTTTACCTCCATTTACAAAAGCTTATTAAAAAGCACATTCGTAAATTTTCTTACGGGGCCAAATTTATAAAAATTCATTTCAAAAAATTTAAAAATGTGAATGCTGATAGGCCAAATTAAGACCTTTATTTTTGTTTATGTTGAAATTTTTTTTTTTTAGTCTTTTAGATGAAATGTTGACTATAAGGTCATTCATATCCTTCTTTTGGTGGTACGTTTTGTTTTGGCTTTGGTTGTATTCACACTGTCTGATTGATCGCCACTGGTTGTCTCGGGATCCGATGATTCTTTTAAAAAAGGTTGTTGGTTCTGTTTCTTTTTAGTTGAACATAGAGTCATCTGTTTGTGATCACTTAAATCAGTTTCGGACGAGGTGGCTTCATTTAAGCTTTTATTCTGATATCGCGTTTTTCGTTGAATTGCTCTTTCATTAGACCATGTATACACCTTGTTTTGAGCATAGTCTCTTGTATCGCGTTCAAATTTCTTAAGCTTCACCACCATGATTTGGTCTTTAAGTTTTGTAAGATTTTCTGTAATTTGTTTGGAGATTTCATCATACAGCTCAGCCTTGGTATCTCTCAACTCTTTTTCACAATCTTCAATCTCTTTCTTAATATTATTAATGGCTTGGTGTAAATTCTGAACCGTTAACAACATCAAGTCCAGTGAGTAACGATTGCTGAGAGCAAACCATTTATCCCGATATTGTGCATCATCTTTCAGGAGTATGGGCATTAATGTACTTCGAAGGCCTCGTGGAATGCGTTGGACCTTGAGGTACTCTGTTAAAGTTTATATTTTCCTATAACTTGTGAAGTCATACTTATGTTTATATCGTATCTCTTAAAGAATGTGTGGATCGAACCCTTATGATTGAAAAGAGATCCAGTTTGAAAATGATGATAAATTAAAGAAGTGCATTTTAAAGGAAAGAAATAGAACGGCTACTTTGTATTTATATTGAGCTGTGACCAGGTGGGGTCCTGGAAGTGCCGGAGGGGAATCCCAGTGTATTTAGTGCTATTGACTGAAGGTATGTGAGTGGTAGTGTCAATGGAGCAGTACATGATCACTAAGGCCATTGTTTGACTGCAGCAGTCATTTGCTGACTAAAAGTAAACAAAGACTGGATCTACTGCCGAAGTTTCAACATTGGATTAAAAATATGAGCACTTTTTTAGTTACTTTATACAAGTTTTTTTGTTTTTTTTTGTGTGACGATAGGAATATAAGAAGTACGGCTGAGTGATGTGAATAACCTAAACTTTGCATTTGCAATGTATACATTAACATGTATGAATTAACATGTTTCCTTTGTTGGTTCAGAAGATTGCAAAAGTTTTTTTTTTTTTTAAATTGAGGTTGTAACAGTTTGAGTAGCTAAATACAATATTACTATGGCTTTAATTTGATATGCATTTATAGTCTGGAGTCCCAAAGAGCTTAGTCGTCATCAGCTTCACAAGGAAATTTAGACTATATCATCATTTATATTAATTGGATGAACTGACTTGTTGGTTTTCCACATGATGTGAAAAAAGTCAGCAACACAGCGTGTATCCCTACAATAAAAGTGTTTTATAAAATTGACCATATGTCACAGCTGCAAAGGAATTAGCACCGGAGGCACAACCACATGGACATAGTTACAGCTCAATGGCTGGACTGAAGACTGAACCCAGTAGGAGGCAACCAAGTTTTTCTTCTTTTGGGGAAAGATAAAACAGGTGCAGTTAACAATGAACAGCACTCCCCATCCACTGGTAAAACTGAATAATGAAAACTGACTTTAAAAAAGTACCTTTTAAACCAGTAGGGGAAAAAGCCACAGTTATCTGGGGGGGGACTGCACAAATAAAAATCAGATTAAAAAAACACTCACACACCTTCATCAGGGGGGGGGGGTTTGCGGGGGTTTATAAGGCTATAGTTAAGGCGATCAGAGGGGGCCATTCAACAGACACGGTGGTACACCAGATACTTCAACTATGAACTCACATTTCGAGGGGGTGGGCTGCCCACACTTTTTAGGTCTTATATATCCGGGTATTTACACCCTTTTGGTGTATATATACTAAAAAAACAGATGCGGGTGTTATTTCCCCCCGTGCCACATGACGGGGGGTATTTATCACCAAGGGGCTGGCCTCGGTGATATAAAAACCCATTTAGTGTGATGCCACAACAGTTAGCGTGGGGGCAGTTTTTCTTTGAAAAGTTCCGGGTGGTTTTTTTTGGAGGGGCCCCCAAGAGTCTGGGGGGGACGACCGCTCCAATACCCAGCCCGTCTTACCTCCCAAAATAAAAGGCGCGGGTGCAGGAAGCAGGAGTCTGTTTCGGCCCCTGAAACCCAGAAGCTTGGTCTGCCTGTTTTAAGGCGTGTAAACCGCGGGGGTGTGGGTGGCATAACCCATTGCTTGGATCCGAAGTAAGGATTTTATGTTAAGGATTCCTTTATGGAAAGAAAGCTGTTTTCTTTTTTGTTTCCTGGGATTTCACATAAACTCGCTTTTTTTGGGACATTTCCCTTTTTAATTGCTTCCTTTTTAAACTGACCCCCATTAAAAATATTATATATAATATATATAATATATTATAATATATAAATAATTATAATTATATATAATAAAACAACACACATCAAGAACCAATTTGCGGAACCAATTTTGGGCACTAACCCTTCTTGTGATCCGCACACCCAGGCATGCTTATTGTCTTCACTGGGGTGGAGGAGATCTTCAAGTAAACAGTGTGATATGTCACACAGCTACAAAATTGAATTTTTGGGAAAGGGATCAGCACAAGACTTCCAAGTATTACCCTGGTCTCCTCATCTCCCAGACTTGAACTCAATACTGCATCTGTGTGAACAACTCAATCGTCATGTTCGCTCTATGGTCCCCCCACACACAAAATACTGTGGGTGCACGCGCAGAAGGGGCTCCAGACACCGTGAAAACCCTACCACATCTTACGGAGTCACTCCCACCCGTCTTTCTGTGTTGATACGAATGGGTGGTTACTCTGGATACCCTGGGGGCAAAAAAATTCATTTTCTGGTGTAAACCCTAAATAACCACCTTGGTAAAATGCCTTTGGGAGATTGTAAGTAACGATCAGTAATTTACTTAACAATTAAAAAAAACTTGCTAGATAAAAGATTACAACTTTTGTTTCATCCAGTATATACATCAGATATTACAGTAAATATGTAAAAAGAAAGTTTTTCTAGCATCTTCCATTTTTAGATCCAAATAAATAATTGTTACATTTTTATATTTTTAGAACAGAATAATAAGCATATTTACAGTATTGTCCTAAGAGAGAAGTAATGCTCTAAATGTAGCGGAGAAGCCAGGTTTTTCTATGTCACATATCAACATTTTTGCATACAGTTTTTTTGTTTTTTGTGTAGAATTGTGATCCATTTACGTTTTATGGGTTAAGCGCATGAGATCTGTTCTTGCCTTTAGGTATTTTAACCTTGTCACAAACTTTGATATGATAAATTGCTTTAATCTTTGTTTTATGCATAAGAAGGCATGACATTATCCAAAGTCTGTTCAATAACAGGGTGTCAATTATAACATACTGCTGAAACATTTTCCTCTTCTCTAGACGTACGACACGTATAATGTATTGCTGCACTAGTGGCTTGGCAGTGTTAGATGAGAGATGGAGTAGTAATTGGAGAATAAGGATCAGTAGTTGAAAGCAGAGGAGTAACCCATAGTGAAATACTCAGTGAGCCCCTAACACTATAGGAGGCAACAGAGAATTTAATTTGCAGCTATCCCCATGCCACATGAGTGGGAAATTGAATTTTGGATTATGTGTGATTTTTTCCTGTAGCAAAGATTGTCTAAGTTGTGTCTTTGTTTCTTTTAGTCTACAAATGTATTTTTGGAAGAATTTCTTATTTTTTTCCTTTCTTTTGACATATAACACTCATTATAGGAAATAGAACATTATATTAATAAACATAAAGAATACTGTGCATTTTACGGCTAAGTGGGAAGATTTTTGACTTTTTATGTCAAATACATATAATGGTAATTGCATTTTTTTATGCTCCAATAAAAAGTGATTTGGAGTTCCATTCAAGCTTTGATGGTCTTCTCGTTTGTCTAGTACCTAGCATGTGTACAGTGCCTTGCGAAAGTATTCGGCCCCCTTGAACTTTTCAAACTTTTGCCACATTACAGGCTTCAAACATAAAGATATAATATTTTTATTTTTTGTGAAGAATCAACAACAAGTGGGATACAATTGTGAAGTGGAACAAAATTTATTGGATATTTAAAACTTTTGTAAAAATAAAAAGATGAAAAGTGGAGCAATAGTATTCTGTCCCTTTACTTTCAGTGCAGCAAACTCACTCCAGAAGTTTAGTGAGAATCTCTGAATGATCCAATGTTGTCCTAAATGACTTATGATAAATATAATCCACCTGTGTATAATCAAGTCTCCGTATAAATGCACCTGCTCTGTGATAGTCTCAGGGTATCTTTTTAAAAAAGCACAAGAGAGCATAAATAAAGCCAAGACACACCGGGCCAGATCCGTGATACTGTTGGGGGAAAAAGTTTAAAAAGCGGTTGGTTTAAATTTTTTTTCCAAATTTTAAACATCCCAAGGAGCATTTGTGCAAGCGTTCATATTGAAATAGAAGGAGTATCAGGGCCACTGCAAATCTACCCAAGACCCGGCCGTCCTCTAAACTTTCATCTCATACAAGAGAAGGTGAATCAGAGATCCCAGCCAAGAGGCCCATAATCACTCTGGATGAACTGCAGAGATCTACAGCTGAGGTGGAAGAGTCTGTCCATAGGTGTAATGTTAGTGAAATTTGTGACTATTTGATGTCATAATTTCCCAAATTTCTTGAAATTTTTAAGCTAATTTAAATTTCCTTTGTTGTACACACAAGTTATAATTACACGGGTTTTGCAAAACCTCTGTTTAGCTCTCAAGCCTACAGACTTCACTTAATTTACAACCGACCTAATGCGGCCACATCGTCTGGTTTCAGAGTGATTCTGTATTTCCTTATCTTAAACTCAGGGAGCTAGCCCATCCATGATACAAGATGAGGTAATACAAAAGAACTTTGTATTCTAAGTGGACACAATATGTGGCTTGTGTCTGCCTGTTTTTTTGTTTAAGACATATAAGAACCAGAGAGGCTTTGGTTAAATTAGAAGCTGGTACCCAGTGCTCGCTGGTGTTGAGTGAAAGTTCCTCCTGGAGTTCCCTGTTTTCGCCATTTAGCTTCTCACTGGCTGAAGTTATAAAAAAAACAGGTGATGTTATAAGTTCCGAGGTGGTGAAGTTTGTAAGTATTTAACCTTTGTAAATACATATTTAACAAAACTGTACCCAATGTAACACTATTTTCTGTAACCAGTTTATACTCTTACTTATATGTTATATTTGATCATAACTGATTGATTCTTATGTTAAATAAAATTGCGTTGTACCCTGACTTACTGGCCTTCTTTAACTCCTTACCGATGTTTGACGTATGAGTACGTCAAAGCGCAGGTAAGCGGCATTGAAACAGGATCGCAGCGCGATCCCGCTTCACAGCCGCCGGGTGTTAGCGGCTAATTGCAGCTAACACCCGGCGGTTTCAGCGCAGGCGGACAGCATCGCCCGCCTGCGCTGTTTAACCCATCAGGCGCCGCGGCAAAGATGGCCGCGGCATCTGTCTGAATGACGGAAAAGCGGTGCCGCGCACCGTTTTTCAGCCCGATCGGGATATCAGCGGTGAGATCGCTGAGTCCCGACGGGCTAACATGGCAGCACATGTTCCTGTTTGCCCCACTTCCGTCCGCAGACAGGAAGTGGGGAAACCGCCAACTTTGTACACCCTAATACATTGCCTATGCAATGCATTAGGCTGTATTAACGATCGCACCCCATACTGGTCAAGCACCATAGGGGGACTAAATGTTAAAGTAAAATAAATAAATAAATAAAGTTTTAAAGTACAAAAAAAAGTATTAAAAGTTCAAATCACCCCCCTTTCCCCATTTTACAAATAAATAAAATAATAAAAATAAAATAAAATAATAAAAAAGTTACACATATTTGGTATTGCCGCGTCCGAAAAAGTCCGATCTATAAAAATATAATATAATTTATCCTGTATGCTGAACATCGTAGAAGAAAAAAAATTCCAAACGCCAAAATTGCGTTTTTTTGGTCATTTCACATCATATAAAAATTGGAATAAAAGTAATCCATTTCAAAGTGCTAGCATTAAAAAGTACACATCTGCCCGCAAAAAATGCCGCCTCACTGACGTCCGTAGGTGTTAGTACAAAAAAGTTATTGGTCGCACAAAATGGCGTCGCAGCGCAAATTTCAAGAATAGAAAATGTTTGGAATTTTTTTACGGTACCAAAACATAACGGAAACCCTACATGTTTGGTATTGCCGATGCATATTAACCTTTAGAATACATAAAAACACTCATTTTTACCGAAGAATAAACTCCGTAAGAAACAAACTACCCGAAAACATGGCGCAGTATGTTTTTTTTCACATTTTGCCCAATTTTTTTTCCGTTCCCTGTATATTCTATAGTAATATAAATTTAAAAACCCAAATAGAAAGTAAAAACTTGTCCTGCAAAATAAAAGCCCTCATATGTCTATGTAGGGGGGAAAAATAAAAAAGTTATGGTTTTTCAAAAGGGCAAAGAGTAAAAAATTTAGAGCCATATTTTTTATGAACCGTCATCGGAAGGGGTTAAAGCTGTACCTAGAAACTGTATTGAAAAACTTGGCAAAACAATAGGACAACAATCAGTCGTACACTGCACAAATCTGGCCTTTATGGTAAAGTGGCAAGAAGAAAGCCATGTCTCAAAGATATCCATAAAAAGTCTTAAATTTTTGCCACAAGCCACCTGGGAGACACCAAACATATGGAAGAAGGGGCTCTGGTCAGGTGAACCCAAAATCCAACTTTTTGACCACAATGCAAAACGATATGTTTGGCGTAAAAGCAACACAGCTAATCCCCCTGAACACACCATCCCCACTGTCACACATGGTGGGGGCAGCAGCATGGTTTGGGCTTTTCTTCAGCAGGGACATGGAAGATGGTTAAAATTGATGGGAAGATGGATGGAGCCAAATACAGGACCATTCTGGAAGAAAACCTGTTGGAGTCTACAAAAGACCTGATACTGGGATGGAGATTTATCTTCCAATAAGACAATGATCCCAAATATAAAGCAAAATCTACAATGGAAGGTTCACAAATAAACGTATCCAGGTGTTAGAATGGCCAAGTCAAAGTCCAGACCTGAATCCAATCGAGAATCTGTGAAAAGAGCTGAAACCTACTGTTCACAAACGCTCTCCATCCAACCTCACTGAGCTCCAGCTGTGCGCCAAGGAAGAATGGGCAAGAATTTCAGTCTCTCGATGTGCAAAACTGATAGAGACAGACCCCAAGCAACTTGCAGCTGTAATCGCAGCAAAAGGCGGCGCTACAAAGTATTAACTTAAGGGGGCCGAATAATTTTGCATGCCCCACTCAGTTTTTTATTTTTTACAGAAGTTTAAAATATCCAATAAATTTTGTTCCACTTCACAATTGTGTTTCTTGTTGATTCTTCACAAAAAAATTTAAATTTTATATCTTTATGTTTGAAGCCTGAAATGTGGCAAAAGGTTGAAAAGTTCAAGGGGGCCGAATACTTTTGCAAGGCACTGTATTAGTGACCTTGTCCATCACATTTGGGGGATCCACGTTGCCGTACTTCATGTTATATTTTGCTGTAAACAATTAGAACAGTATGCCTACTTCATAAACAAACCTGTTCTTTGGTTATGTGTCATGTTGCAGCAGCTCAGCCACAATAAAGTGAATGAGGCTGAGCTGCAATACCACACATAACCTGTGAATGGGTATGGTGCTGTTTTCCAAAGACTTCCTGTATGACTTCTTCATGGAAAGCTTCTTCTTATGCCCTTTTGGGTCTAACATTGTTTTTTTTTAAAGTCAGCAAACAAGTCCTGGAAGCCTCAGAGATGAATTGCACATAGCAGTTTTCTTGCCAAGCTTTTCTTTTTCTCTTGTTTTTATGAATGTGATGTCTCCAAAGCTCCTGGCATTAGTTTGTTAACTTGGGGACATCGGATAAAATAAAGTCGGCTTTTGTTTTTCGGTCCAGTATTTATGAATTTTAAAAATATTAAGTCATCACAATTAAATTTAAAAATGTTTGACCAAATTTAGGATGATCATTTTTAAGTTGATAAATTTGTATGGTCTGCGAATTATATTATAAATATCCAAATGGTAGAATAAAGGTTTCCAATCCCAGTCTTATGCCATAATACGATCCTCCATTTCATCTGGTTAGAGGCATAGAAGAGTGGATCTCTGGAATATAAGATACCAAGGGCATCAGACACTTGTTTTTGTTGTTTTATATGTTTTTAGATATTTAACATACATTAAGTAAATAAAAAAGGTTGTCTCACTACAGAAATTGCGAAGATAAGCCATCAATGTTTGACAGGTATGGATCCCATCTCTGGGACCCACATCTATCTCTTAAATGAGCCCAAAACCTCACCATTCAGAATTGAGAGCTAGTTAGGGCATAGACATGAGAGGGAATTCCAAGTTTAGACGAGTTTACCGCGGTCTATGGGAGAGTCCTGACCACCTCTCCATTCAAAACAGAGAGGTTTTCAGAGCTCGGTTAGGGGATAAGTGCAGGTCCCAGAGGTGGGACTCAGATCTATCAGACATTGATGGAATATCTTAGTGATATGCCATCAATATCAGTAGTGAGACAACCCCTTTAAGCATTCTCAAGCTGCCACCCAATATATTTTCACTTCCAGTTGTCCTGTTTATCTTGGTGCAACCATTCATTCATTTTGTTTTGTAGAACTTAATGTTTTACTGTTACTCCTGGAAATGTAGGAATAATTTGTCACTTTTTTTTTTTTTTTACTGGTTGCCTTTGAAAAGGGCCTGTCTGACCTGATCCAAATTGGGTGACTAATTGTCAGCCTTTTATGACACAGGAGAAAAAGTCTTGGTTCATTTATTGATTGCATTAATTTTTTTATCTGGAAAAAGACTGGTGATTGGTTACACGCTATCCATATCATAATTGGGAAAAATTTTTAAAACG
>JAODAL010037271.1:0-40627 GCA_025379985.1 Phyllomedusa bahiana | reverse complement strand
AATGTACAGATTAAGCTCTCCTTTCTGCACAAAAACGCCAAAAAACCCATCAAAAATGCACCAAAAATGCTCTGCGTGAAGGCACCTTTATAGTATAGTTTATTTTAGAAAGTGGCGAAGTGCGAGAACAAGGGGAATTTTTAAAGTGGATATTGTATGTGGGCTGCTGGGGGCTTAGTGCCAGGGCTGATTTTTATTCCCAGTCCGGCCCTGGTCCGGTCGCTGATGCGACCATTGCGGCCCCTGTAGTGCGCGACAGACCGGCGCCGGGACTCGGGGCCCGCCGGGGGGGAAACGCTGGTCCCCTCGGTGGGGCGTCGAGCCGCCCTGAAGCCCGGACTCAGCGCCCGGGGGATATGCCCGTTTGCCCTATGGGCAGTTCGGGCCTGGTTGCACCCAGAGATGCTGCAGCATTACAAGGTGAAGTTGGGCTGGGCATAGAGAGCAGCGCCGCGGCCGGGAGTGAGTCTGATGTGTGGCTTCTTTCTGCTTCTTCAACTAAACTGTCAGCTCTCTCCCTATCGGCAAACATGGGAGAGAGCTGTCAGTTTAGCTCAGTGGGGCCCAAACCCGCCCCAACTTCACCGTGTGCTTTTCCCTGAAATGCCAAAGCTTTTCAGCCTAAAACCCACATGATTGGCGCCAGGCTATTTCATGCTGCCTTTCATACGTACAATATAAACTCGTTGTCAGGTTCCCTTTAAATTTGTTTGGTGGTGATTGAAATCACCTCCACTGGCAGGCCTCAGGCACCCCAGCTGACCCTGACTATTGTTCCTGAATTTAGCTGCATAACATATAAAATTTCCATTCTGCAGCCTAAAAATGGTGGGTGACTAATTGTGACGTATATTTTTGTCATGGTGAGCTCGTGGTTGCTGTCTGTGCACCAAAGATTAGAGGAGGCAGCAAGGCTGTAACACACAGCCCTGCTTCTATCTCAGCTGATGGCACTGGGGGATTTGACATGGCAAAGGCAAAGTGAGTGTAAAACTGTTTGTGCCTTAGTGAAGTAGCATGGCGAGGTAACCCCTTTAATGGTGGGCAATATTAGTACCTAATTACTTCCTGGGAGGTGCCCATACCAGAGGTAGGCATTAATAGAGAAGTGGTATAAAAGTGAGAAGTCTAAGATGTTTGTGTGGTAAATTCTACCGGGATGAGTTGTGGCCGGGAGAAGTCATCATGGCATTCTGGCCAGGATGGAGAACATAAGGGAAAAACGACTCGGAGAAGGGAACATCTCTTCAGAGAAGATGTCTCCTGTGAGTCCCTGTTAATGATTATTCTGTGCTGAACAAGTGCTGTATTCACTGTTATGTGACCTGAGATGGTGTCTGACCACTCTGTGGTCTCTATTTAGTGGTGTTATAGGCTATATTGGTGCTTGTATAGTGCCAGGGTACACTTGTCCGTGGTTGTGAAGTGAGTGTACAGCGATTCCTGACCCTGTGGTTAGGGGTTTCTCTGCATCACTTTTACTTTCTTGATTGTGTTTATGGAGTTGTTTTTATAAAGTTGCAAGGAGCATGAGCAATGGAAACATGGAGGTGGATATTCTATGTGGGCTGGTGGGTGGGGGGCAGATATTGTATGTGGGCTGGTGAGGGTTTTGTGCCAGGGCTGCTTTTTAGTCCAAGTCAAGCCCTGATCTCAGCACGTCACATAGAGTTGCTGACTGCTGAATGCTTGCTTTGCTATTCCTGCCCCAGTCAGATGCTATTGTCCAATACTTCTGGAAGTTGCTTACCTTCTCTGGTAACCATGGACTGGCTGTGCTAAAGTCCTACGCACACAGGTTGTTCTGGTGTTTACCAGAAATGTCACATGTCCAGTCCAGCCCTCCATAAAAATATCATCTGTGTGTCTTTTATGCTGCACTGCAAAATTATATATGCATAGGTCTATGTTGGTTTGTACATTACAAAACTTTCACTATATACCGTCCCTATTAATGCTGCAGAGCTGCAATCAAAATTCTACTAACCATCATTGGAAACAATCAGCAAGCTTGGTGTCGAACACTCCCATAAGAGTGTAGCTGAACGCCTCCTGTTAAGATTGCACCATTCAGAATGCAAAATTCTTGAACAAATTTTGAGAAAATATTTGTGTTCAATCTAATTTGATTAGTTTTATAATGTACACAGTCAGCAAACAGTTAATCTCATTTTGTCACGGACACACAGGGTTAATTCAGACATTTACACACACATGCACTCAAAGCTATAGATGAAATTTTGGGTAACTAGGAGGCTGGTCAGGGCAGGTTATAGCTGGTTGAGTTTACTAACCAAAGGCAACATTAGGGGGGCTGATATATTTTTAACAATGTTTCAAATAAGTACATACATCAACCAATTGAGAGTCACACCCACACAAAAGGGATATAAGAAGGGGTGTGGATAACCTAAGGGCTGGAGCCCAGGGGTGCAGCCCATGAACGTGATGACGTGTTCAACATGACGAAGGCCTGTTCCATCTACACTTGTAACACACATTGAAATGGATTAATGTATCCATCTATGTATGTATGTTCCTGTAACATTCGTAACATTATAAGCTTAACTCCTTAACGACCGGCCACCGTCTTTTGTCGTCGCTGCAGACATAGGAGTTTACGGCTCCAGGCGCCGCAGAAGCGCTGACATCGGGGCTGTACTACACAGCCCTGATCTCAATGCAGCTCCTGCAAGCGCCGGGGAGTGGGGGAAACCTCCGCTCCCCGGTGCTTTAACCCTTTGATTGTCGCAGTTCGTCACCGCAGCGCAATCAAAGGGTTTCCCTGCTCTGTCGGGTGATCGGGACACCCGGTGACCCGACAGAGCCCGGGGAACGGCTGCACAGTCAGCCCTGGGGACCTAGAGTAGCCCCAGGGCTGTCTGTGTAACAAGCCAGGTATCAGGGCAGACTGTGAATACATTACTAAGTGTAAAAAAAAAAAAGTAACACAGTTAAAAAAAAAAATAAAACAATAATGAAATAAAAATAAATTGTGCATATATTACACACACAAAAGACCCTACACATATTAGGTATCCACATGACCATAATAACCTGTAGAATTAATCGAACAAGTTATTAAGTGTGAAATGTGAATGGTATAAAAAAAAAAATAAAAAAAAATCAAAAAAAAAAAAATGTTTTAACAAAATTGAAAACAAAATCTGTAATTATCTATAAGTGACCTTAAACTATTCCCCCATAAAGTACAACTCGTCTTGAATAAAACGAGGCCCATACAACTGCGTCATTGAAAAAATAAAAAAGTTACAACTGTTGAAGCGCAAGGAGGCGAAAAAAAATGTTCTGGTCATTAACTACTTTTCAGGCGTTCGGGTTAAGAGATTAATTGAAGAATGTAAATAAATCTCTATCTTTTTAAAATAGGAAGTGGTTGGGTCCTAATTTAAATAATATTTCTTATGAACCTAGAAATGTGCTAATTAAGCCAGGATATTAAGCCAGGACCTCAGCTAAAGATGGGAATATTATCTATTCAATCATTTCATTGATCCCCTTGGCTCCTGGAATCTATAGCAGTCACCACTATATGGTATTTTTTATATATATGGATCTGGGGGTTCAGATGTACTATTCTTCTTGGCTGGACACATCCCACCATGAGTGGCAAAGGATCACTGACTTTGAACAAGACAAGTTGCAGTTCTCTGTTGGGAGTTACTTATGCCATATGTGGCCATCCGGTGGTTGTGGTGTGAACTGCAGCCTGTTGAGTACTGCACTGAATTTGTATCATGATGAATTCCAGAACATGAAATTTTCTGAAAGATAAAGCTGAACACAGCTGTAACTTGATGCATGTTTAAACCTTAAGATCCCTTGAGTTATTGTCATTGATCTTCTAAAGTCTTAAAGTTTACTTAATCCAGTAAAATCTCAGGAATTACAACTATGTGCCCAATCCCTTCACTGTCAGCATCCCAATAAGAAGACAAATGGATCCATGTTCCAGCCATAGATCAGCTCCCATGGATTTCAGAGGAACTAAATGAAGTTACTATGCTGGACATGAAGGCAACGTTGTTCAGTCCGACATAAAACATTGTTTTACTCAACTGACAACAATACCCTGAACTGTTACCAAACCTTAAACTCAACATAACAACTAGTCCGTGACTAAATCGTATCAAACACCAAACATCAAAAGACATCACTAAAGAGGTGATAAGTCTAAAAGAAAAAAAAAATTATGAAAGCGGAAAGTGAGCCCAATTATCTTAAGGACCAAATTCTGTCCTGAATGAGGCTTTTATGGACTAATAGGCAGAATTCGCACACAGCAGATTTGTTGAAGTCATTTCTATTCTATTTCTCTGGACCAGGCTTGGAGTAATCCAGTCATATACTGCAGAAACAACCCTATTCAGATGTATGGAATTTATGACCAACTCTAAAGTTAGTCCAGAAATATCTAATTGGTGCAGTAGATCTGGTCTTCTGGCACCATCTGCTAATCAGCTGAATAAAAGAGGTGCAGTGCAGTGATCAGGGCCTGTTAGGGAACGGACAAGGTTGGCAGGAAGAGTGTTCCCTGTCTGCTGGGTCATGATGCTGGGGGTGTCCACCTGCTGGCGCCTCGTTTGTGTCCGGAGATCTGTGACCTTGTACAGACCAAGTTTGCCGGGAGAAAAGACCGTGGGCGACATGTATGTACGGGGCTGCATCAGTATTCCGGTGTCCTTTCAGCCCAAAAACTGGCGCAGCCCTGTTCTCTAGATTTATAATCAGGTGCACTCCAAAATTAGGCACCTACGGTACTTTGTAATGCGCCTGAGATCGAGGATCCAGCAAGGATGTGTGTCGCACTACAAGCATACGATTCTACACATTTATGATGGGTGGACGGCAAAACTGGGCGCATTACTGCTGGAATAGCCAGACCAAGTTACAACAATTGGACATCTCGATTCACGAAAGAGATGTGGTTAAATGTTATGATATATAAAGAACTTATATGTTTCTTTGAATTTTAATTTGCCTTGAACACTCTCCAGAAATAAGTATGAAAGTTAAAATATCTTAATAATTATTCATGCCTATATTTAAATAATGAGATAAGTGTTACGGACGTGGTAGTGGATCCTCTGGACCACCACAAGCGATGGTGTAAGCCACTCCAGGGAGCGGAATCTAAGTAGGTCCCGGTTTTCACCAGAGCCCGCCGCAAAGCGGGATGGACTTGCTGCGGCGGATGACTACCAGGTCGCTACCCCTGAAGTGACTTGCTTATGGCAGCGGCCTTGGTGCAGCGTGGTACAGAATCGTAAGGCAGGCTCGTAGTCGGGGACAGGCAGATGGTTAGGACAGGCGGCAAAGGTTCGTGGTCGAGGGACGGAGGCAGAAGGTACGGTACACGGGATAACGCAAGACACTATATGGAATGCTTCCTTTCAAGGCACAGGGCACTATCGATTCGGCAAGGTGCTAAGGAAGGGTCAGGGCTTAAGTAGGGTCAGCGCCTGGTGAGACCAATCATCGGCGCGCTGTCCCTTTAAATTTGCCTGTAGTACCGCGCGCCTTAAGGGGTGGGCACGCACCCGGCCGGCAGCAGGAGCGCTCCGGGACGAGAACAGGAGCGTGGCGAGGTAAGCGGATGTCGGCCGCAGCTGAGGACGCTGCGGAGGTGCGAGTGTTCCTGCGACCCAACGCGGGGGTCGCAGGGACACCAGTAACAATAAGTATGACCTACTATAGACTGTTGCAGGCTTATCATTTAACCATTTCATATCATGCAACAATTTGGCTATAAAATGAAAATCTCGGGGGGAGGGGGGGGTTCACTCTGGGAGTTGTAGTAAAGAGATGCTGGAGAAATGCAGACACTCCCACAAGCAGGAAATTTCCCTGCAAAAAGTAGATCTTATGATCAATGAATAAGGAGGCAAAAGAAAAAAACACATGAATGACGTTGAATATCTTTATTTTTCAATGTACATGTTGCTTATAATGTTCTATGAAATCTTTAAACTCCTGGATAAATCCTTTAACTCTATGAATATACTGGAAATTTGCAAAAAGTGTGAAGATATATAATGAATTTAATGGGGTTTTCTCACCACATTGATTGGCTTTGAAAATGTTGGCAAAGGTAAAGACTATTTCCAAATACATCACTTTTCTGATTTTGCTTTCTTTCAGAGTTAGATCTGTAACATATAGAGGGAGGATGGTGTGGGTGGTGGTAACGCACTCCACTGTATGTAGTTTGTGATACCCGACAATGGGAATCGCGGTGTCCTGTGGAGGATGGGTGTGACGCTTCTGTACTGTGTCGGTGTTTAATAAATACGGTAAATGTCCACAACTGGTTTATAAAAGGAACTCATGGGGCGACATGTATGAATTTTGTAGCCCAGGCGCCATTTTTTTTCGCGCATTTGTAGTGTAGAATGCACATGAATCTATGAACCTGTTCTACTGCAGGTCATAGATTTAGCACTTTCTAGCTACAAAGCGACACTTCTGGCTCAGGTAAACCGCCTTGAAAGTGCTCTACCTGTTCCAGCAGTAATGCACCTGGATTTCCCATACTAAAGCTATAAATGTGTAGCTTCATATGGTTGTAGTGTGACGCCTCCAGCACGCCCCCCAATCTCAGGCACATTATTATTATTATTATTATTTATTTTAAAGCGCCATTGATTCCAGGGCGCTGTACATTCGAGGGGGTTACATACATAACATAAGTCAAACGAGTACAGTGATAAGGGATAATGACAATTGACATGACAGAGGGAGAGAGGACCCTACCCGCGAGGGCTTACAATCTACAAGGAGGGGGAAAGAGACAGGAGGTGAGGGGCAGACATGTTTGTGGAGGAAGTAGTGACAACAAGGTTAGTGTAGGTTAAAGGCAAGCCTGAAGAAACGGGTACATTCAAAGTACCGTAGGTGCCAGTTATTGGAGTGCTCCTGATTACAAATAGAACAAACGGGGCTACGCTAGTTTTCAAGCTGAAAAGACGCCAGACTTCTGCCGCAGCCCCGTACATATACGTCGCCCTTTGTTCACTCTCTCTACATGTCCGTTGAGTTGAGGGTGGTATGCAAAAGAGAAGGCCAACTTCACCTGTAGAAGGGAACAGAGTGCATGCTCAAATTGAACCACTCGATCAGACACAATATGCAGAGGAAGTCCATGCAGGCGGAATATTTGCAGGAAGAAATGGCTGGCGAGTTGTGGGGCTGTAGGCAGACCTGGAAGGGGCACAAAATGGAACATCTTCTAAAAATGATCTGTGATCACCCAAATGACTGTATGATTAGGGTAGGGTGGTAAATCCATAATAAAGTTCATAGCAATATGGGTCCAGGGTTTCTCAGATATACACAAGGGGTTAGCCACGAGGGTTGAGACAAGTGTTTGTTATGGGTCGTGGACAAGCAGAAGAATCTTTGACATCTAGACAGATTAGACACAATATGTTAGAGATCAGTTATAAGATTTCGAAATGGTGGCAGCTAGCTGTGATGAGTGACCCCATTTCACAATTCTTTTTCTTAGCGCTGGATACACAATTTTTTTCCACAGAGGAATCTGATGGATGCTGATGGAGCTGCAATAATCAGATGTGACAGGGAACTATGTGCTAAGGTGTGCGGTTGAGCCCAGCAGTATCTGAGGAACGGAAGAGAGCATCAACTTTCACATTCTTCTCCGCAGGTCTAAAGTGTAGTAGTACAGTAAATCAAATTGAATGAAGAAGAGGGTCCATCTGGCTTACCAGCGATTTAACCATTGTGCAGTCTGGAGATAGAGGAGATTTTTATTATCATTGTAGATATTTACCGGATGTCAAACCCCTTCCAGAAGATGGCTCCACTCTTCTAGAGCCAATTTAATGGCTAGCAATTCTCGATTCCCAATGGTATAGTTCCTTTCTGCAGGGAAGGTCTTTGAGAAAAAAACTCAGGTGATGGTCTTGCCTTTAGGAGTCATCTGCATACATACTGCTCCAGCTCCAATGGATGAGGCTTCCATCTCTAGGAAGAAGGGTTTTTTTCTGGAACCGGTCAAGGCAGAACAGATGCTGTGGCAGACATGGCCTTAAGACGGGCAAAGGCCTCTTCCACTTCAGGTGGACAGTGTTTAGGATTACCATTTTTCTTGGTTAGAGACACTATGGGCGCCACTAGGGTGGAGAAATGGGGAATAAATTGACGATAGTTATTTGCAAACCACAAGAACTACTGAATAGCCGAAGTCCAGCAGATCATAACCATTGAAAAACAGCAGTCAATTTTGCAGGATCCATCTGCAGAACTTTATCCGAGACTATGTACCCAAGCAATGGAAAACTGATCTGTTCAAATACATACTTCTCAAGTTTGGCGTAGAGATTGTGGGCTCATAGGCTTCAGTCCAGTCACACAGTCGACAGTCACTTCAGACCAGTCACACATGGTCATGATAAGATCAGGAGAGAAGAGCAAGATGTCATCAAGATAGACTACGACACAGACATTGTAAAGGTCTTGGAAGATCTCATTGACAAAGTCTTGAAAGACAGCTGAAGCATTGCAGAGACCAAAAGGCATCACGAGGTACTCGAAGTGCTCATCATGGGTAGTCTTCTATTCACAGCCTTTGAGGATACAAAGTAAATTATATGCTCCTTGCAATTTGAGTTTGATGAATATCCTGGCCCACCATAATCGATCAAAGAGCTCAGAGATCAGGGGCAATGGGTACCAGTTTTTGCTGAAGATCTTTAACCCTCATAATCGATGCAGGGATGAAGAGAACCATCTGTCACGTCATAGGAGGTGCAGTGGGCCCTGACTGCCACCCAGCCCACTGTCCCTGCCTACTTGGCATGCTGCCCTAGATGACAGACCCGAACTGGACGACAAGCCCTACGCTACTACGTGAAGGGCCGTCAGGGGAACACGAAGTCAACAGTCCGGATCGCTAACGGTACGGGTACGTCAAAGCCACAAATCAGAAACCAAGAGAATAACGGAAGCAAGCCAAGGGTCAGAACACAGGAGGTAACGCGGTACAAAATCGGAGGACAGAAAGGAAGTCTAGGAGCAAGCCGGAGTCAGGAAATCAGGAGTAACAAACAAATCAGGAAATAAAGAGGAGCACAAGGGAGAACCTTTCTCAGGCAAAGACTGACAGGAATGAGAGAGTTTAAATGAGGCGCCCGGAGCCCGCCCAAACAGACAATTGGTGCGGCCTCCGGGCCCTCCTATTGGCCAGTGCGACACACCCTCTGACCTGATTAGGAGCAGAGCTGACACTCCTAGGCTCATCAGCCCCACCTCTCCCTGGGTGTGTCGACTGAGCAGAGGGATTAACCCCTGCCGTGCCTTGCTGCTCCACGGTGGAAATGTGCGCTGTGACACCATCCTTCGTTTCCACAAAGAAATACCCAGCAGTGGCAGGAGAGGACGACTTGCAGATAAATCTTTTCTGCAAATATACATCGTGCAAGGCATAAGACCTATTGGACAGTCATTGGCCCAATGTGGTGGAAGCGTCTCTCCTTGCTTCTCATTGAAGACATCCACAAATTCTTGGTGCATAGACGGAAGCCCAAGAAACAGAGTCGGGAGCGTCGGTGGAGAAGTGGATCACACCAGGCAGAGTGGCATGAGACATCAGGAGTGGCATTGTTGCCTTCAGCGAGTGACTTCACCCGTTTGCTAGTCGAGTATGGGGGCATCACGCTGCCACCATGGGAGACCCAAAAGAAGTAGAATGTGGAATCACATAAAATTAAAACGCCCCCACTGAAGGGTCAAATTTTCTGTACGATGCTGGATGGAGCCCTTTAGGAACTCTCCATTAATGGAAGTAATGGAAGAGATTATCAGAGACTTATCAAGATGAATCACTGGTAGACGAAACCTGGAGATCAAAGATGAATTAATGAAATTTGCAGAATCCAGGAAGGTAGAAACTTAAACTTGACACCAGATGAGGACCTGAGCATGACCAGGATGGTCAGGCATGGAGAGGATGCATCTTCACTTACGATCACCTCACATGAAGCCTAGGCACTGAAGTTTCCCGGATGAACCGGATAGTCCTTAAGGAAGTGAGCTGGGCTGCTGCAATACCGGCAGAGATTCTGGTGACATCTGTGAGTTCGTTCTTCCTCACATAGATGGGTTCTTCAAAGACCTTGCGGAATGCATCTAGGAAGAGTTGCAGGTTGATGGCCAATGGGTCCCCTCACTCTCAGAGGGGTGAGTCCTCAGAAGGGTGAGGACAGTAGACTAATCAGGAAGGCCACCTTGGCACGGTCTTTAGGGAACTGATGCGCCATCATTTTTAAGTGTATAGTACCGAGATTTATGAAACCCTTGGGCAAGTCTTGGGGTTCCCATCATAGTGTGGAAGTAGCGACAGAAGCAGAGTAGGGCTGGAGGTGGCAGCTGAAAGAGGGATTACCACAGGTGTGAGAGCAGGTGCGGGCAGCTATGTCCTGTAGCAACTCTAAAAGTTGCTCTTGTCAGAGGCCTTGAGTGGTCACTTTGACCAATAGGTCTTGGACATTTAACAGGGGCACCTTGGCAGGATCCATGACCAGTTTGTACTGTCAGCCCCCCAGTTTTTCACCAGCACCCACTACAAGGCAGGTTGGGTTCTGCTGCGGGAGATCGTCAGTTCGCTACCCTTGACGTTGTCGCTTGTTGTGGTACTGAAGGAGCAGGCTGAAGTGTAGTCATCGAACAGGCTGTAAGGTCAAGGTAGAGGGTAGGCAGAATGTAGTCAGGTCACTTGCACATAGATCAAGGCATGCGGCAGGCCAAAAGTAGTCAAAGTCCAGAGCACGGGTCAGTTACCAGGAATAACGGAACATAAAATAACACAGTGACTACCAGAAGAACACCAGCAGGGAGTGTAGGAGGAAGTGTGCTAATAATGGGCCCAGTGCCCATTGATTGCCAGATCAGCGGCGCACAAGCCCTTTAAACTTTATAGAGCCGACGCAGAGCGGGAGTGGAGCAGGAGCAAGGAGGGGTGAGGGCCAATGTAGGAGACACAGACACGAGCACGACTGAGGTGCGGACTATGACACTACTAAATAGTATTAATACTTATGTAGACAATGCAGACTCCAAAATAAACAATGTGGGCTCCAGAATAAACAATGTGAGCTACAGAATCCATAAGACAGGCTTCAGAATATACGGTGTGATCTACAGAATATACAGTATGGATTCTAGAACAAACAATGTGAGCTCCAGAGTATATTCTGTAGTCTACTCTGGGTATTCTGGAGCCCACACTGTATATTCTGTAACTCATACTGTTAATTCTTGAGCTCACACTGTATATTCTGGAGACCACACTGTATATTCTGGAGCTCACACTCTATATTCTGGAGACCACACTGTATATTCTGGAGCTCACACTCTATATTCTGGAGACCACACTGTATATTCTGGAGCTCACACTCTATATTCTGGAGACCACACTGTATATTCTGGAGCTCACACTCTATATTCTGGAGACCACACTCTATATTCTGGAGCTCACACTCTATATTCTGGAGACCACACTTTGTATTCTAGAGCCTACCTTGTGGATTCTGAAGCCCGCACTCTATATTATTGAATTCTTCGAATTTCAATGGGATATTCAAACTTTGTAATAAATCAATAATGACATTTAATTGTTGTAGATCTTGCTGCAAATCCACAAAGTTTCTGCGATAAAAGCTACAACTGTGGCTTTTTAACATACATTTTACATTTACATCCTGCACTAAAAATCCCCAGCGGAAAATTCACAACACAAAATTTGGGACAGATTTGCCTCTGCCAATTTACCTGCAGAAATGCTAAGGATTTTCTATAGCACAAAATCAGCAGCATTTCCACCTGATGTAGACATGAACTCGACCCATCATTTAATGTTCCTCTCACTGGTACAATGGCGTGAACTAGTATTGATAAAAGCCTGCTCCTTGGTATACCTTGCACAGGAAGGGGTTAACTCTTTGCGGTGCGATCTGGTCCCGAGTTGTTAGTGATGGAACATTCAGTACATCTGTCTTTTGGCACCACGTACACAAACACTCAGCAATGTACTGTACCAGGAGCAGAACATGAAAGCATTAAGGCTTCCATTATGTTATTTCAGATATTAGTGCCTGTGACTAACTCTTGCGCCTTTGGCATCTCGATAAAAATGCGGGGGGGGATCATTCTTTTGTCTCCGTCTCATGATGGGGACTTTTTTTTCTTAAATTAAAAAAAATTTTCAATCAGAATGACCCAATGTGAACGGGGGAATTTTTTAATAATATAGCTGCAAGAATGTTAAAATTTTCCGGTAGCGGGCAAAATTTAAAATGGGGGGCCGGCCTCCAGAATATATAGTGCGGGCTTCAGAATTCCCAAGGGCCCAGGCCCCAAAGAAAAAAAAGGTGTGAGCTCCAGGGTTAATTAAGTGTAGGAGCCCCGAAATTTTTTAAATAAATGTGAGCTCCGGAATTACTTTAAAAGGTCCCCAAGAATTTTAGGGGGGGGCTTCAGAACCCACAAGGAAAGGCTCCGAAAAATTACCAAATACGGGTAGCTCTAAAAATTACCCAAAAACTGGGCTCCAGAAATATTAAGGGGAACAAAACCTTTACTCCAAAATCCCTTTAAATAAGTGTGGGTCTTTTTTCCAGAAATATAGGTGTGAGTCCAAATTTATAAATAAAAAAGTTGGTTTTAAACTCCCTGAAAAAAAATAGAAGTCCTTGGCTCCAAAAAGTAAATTGTTGGCTACCAGGTGGCCTAGGAGTGCGGGTTTCAAAAATTTTCCAAAGGGGAAAAAGCTTTCCCAAAAAAATTAGAAAAAATTTTGGGGTTTTCCGGAATAAGGTTTTGAGCTCTAGAATTTTTTAAAAGAGTGTAGCTTCCAAAATTACAGGGGGTTCCAGAATAAGATTTGGAGCCCCGATTAACATTTTGGGGTTCCCCAAAAGATTTACAACATTGTGGTCCCAAGAATATTGGGGGAGGGGGGGGGGGGAAAGGTTTTTGGAAAAACCCCCCCCAGTTTATAAAAGTGTGGTTCCAAAAAACAAAGTGGGGTTTCCCTTTCCCCAAAAATATGGGAGTGTGGGCTCCAGTTTTAAAATTACAAATTAAAATTCTCCAGAATAAAAATTTTTCCCCGGTTTGATTCTCCGAATATAGAGTGGGGAAAATTAACATTTTAATAAAAGTGTGAGCTCAGAATAACAGTTTTGGTTAAAGAATAAAGTGTGAGTCAAAATTATACAGTGTGGCCTCCAGAATTTGGTGTGACTAAGTTTAAAATGTGGTCTCCAAAAATATAGAGCGGGGGTCCCTGTTTTTATAGTGGGGTTGGAAGGGCCCTCCAAAAAAATTTTCTAATAACACGGGTTGGGGTTTTCCCCAAGAATTTTCCTTTGAGGGAAGCTCCAGAATTTAAGTGTGGTCCCCAAAAAATTTAGAGTTTTGAGCTACAAAATTTAAAACATTGTGGTCTCCAGTTTTATGAGTGGGTGGAAGAATTTTTCCCAGAAAAATAGAGTGTGGCCCGTATAAGAGTGTGGTCCCAAAAAGAAACCCAAAAAAAAAGTGTGGTCCCCAGAATTTACAGTGTGGGCCCCAAAAATTTTGAGGGGTGGGCTCCGAATAGGTGTGAGCTCCGAAAATAGGGGGGTTTTGAGTCCAGATATACAAATTGGTCCCAAAATTATAGAGTGAAAGCCCCAAAATTATAGGTGTGTGCTCCGGAATTTATTAAAAGTGTGGTCTCGTTTATAGAGGGGGTGAGTTTCCAGAATATACAGTGGGCCCCAGAATTTTAGATTTGTGAGCCCAAAAATTTTCGTTTGGTCTCAAAATTATAGAGTGTGAGTCCGGGGAATAAAACCTGTGGTCCCCAGTTATAGAGCGTGAGCCCCCTGAATTTTTGTGTGGTCTCCCAGCATACAGAGAGAAGCTCCCGAATTCCCAAAGTGTGGTTTCAGAACCAAAAGGGCCCAAGCTCCAAAAAAAGGTAAGTGTGATTCAAAAATTAAGAGGGTAAACCCCAGAATATAGATTTGTGTGGCTCCAGAATATACAGTGTGGTCTCCAAAAATTAATAGAGTGTGAGCCCGAAACACAGTTTTAGTTCCAGTTTATAGATTTTGGAGCTACAGAATAAAAAATTTGGGGTCTCCAAAATTTATAGGTGGGGGAGCTACGGAATAAAACAGTTGTGGTCTCCAGAATATAGAGTGTGGGGCTACAGAATAAAAAGTTTTGGTCCCCAATATAGAGTGTGAGCCCAAAATTTAAAAAGTGTGGTTTCCCCAAAATTTTTGAGGGTGAGTTGGGGAAATATATAGGGTGGTCTCCAGCAAAAAAGATTTCCGGCTACAGAATACAAAGTGTGGTCTTCAGAAACCCCCAAGGCAAAGCTAAAAGAAAAGAAATTTGTGATCTCCAGAAAAATAGAGTGGGAGTTTCCGGTTTTTCAAATTTGTGGTCCCCGAATTTTGGTGTGGCTACGGGAAAAACACCAGTGTGGTCCCCAGATTTAAAAGGGTGAGCTCATATTACAAAGTGTGGTCTCCAGAATATAGAGTGTGAGCTACAGAATACACAGTGTGGTCTCCGGGAATTTAGGTGTGAGCCCCCGAATTTTCACTGGGGGTTCCAAATATTGGAGTGTGAGCTTTAAATTAAATAGTTTTGGTCCCCGGGGCATACAGGGGTGCAAAGTTTACAGAAACAAAGTGGGGTCTTTAGAATCCAAAAGGGCCCAAGCCCCAAAAAAAGAAAGGGGTGTTTCCCCCAGAATATAGATTTGTGAGCTCCAGAAAAATAGGGTTTTGGTCTCCAAGAAACACAGTGTGGCCTCCTAAATTTACCAGGGCCCCGTCTCCAAAAAAAACCACAGTGTGGGCTCCGAATATAGAGTGTGGGCCCCAGAAATGAGTGTGGGCCCCAAGAATATAGAGGGGGAGCTCCCGAATAAAGTGTGAGCTAAAAAAATTTCCCAAATTATTTTCCCCAAAATATAGAGTGTGAGTCCAGAAAAACAAGTGTGGGTCCCCGGGAATTTAGGTGGGGAGTCCAGAATTTTAACTTTTGTCCCCCAAAAATTTTTAAGAGAGTGAGCTTCTGATTTTTTATATTTTGGGTCTCCCAGCTTCCCAGGGTGCGGCTACGGGAAATTTACAATGGGTGTGGTCTTCAGAACCCACAAGGAAGCTCAGAAAAAAAAAAAAAGGTGTGATCAAGAAAAATAGAGTGTGAGCTCCAGAATATACAGTGTGTTCTCCAGAATATAGTTTAAAGTTTCAGCTTACCAGGGGTCTCCAAAAAACAAATTTGTGGTTCCCCAAAAAACCACAGTGTGGTCTCCCAGTTTTTTCAGTGTGGTTCCGAATATGAGTTTGGGTTTCCCAGAATATAAGTGTGGGGCTCGTATATGAGTGTGGGCTCCAGAATATAAAGTGTGAGCTACATAATAAAAGTGTGGTCTCCAGAATTTTTGAGTGTGAGTTCAAATTTTCCCCAAAAGTGGGGGCTCGAATAAATTTAGCAGTGTAAAGCCCCCAGAAAAAACACTGTGGTCTCCGAAGATGAGTGTGGCTTTGAATATATAGTTTTGGTTCCAGAATCAAAAGTGCGAGCTACAGAATACAAAGTGTGGTCTTCAGAATCCACAAGGCAAGCTCCAGAAAAGAAAGTGTGATCTCCAGAATATAAAATTTGTGAGTCCAAAATAGAGTGTGGCTCAAAAACCACGGGGGTTGGTCTAAAAAAAAACCCAATTTTGGGGTTTCTCCAGAATATAGGTGTGAGGCTCCAAAAATTTTAGAGTGTGGGGCCCCAAAGGAATTTTACATTTGGGGGTCCCAGTTTAAAGTTTGGGAGCCTCCCAGAATAACGGGTTGGGGTTGTTGTGGGTCCCCAAGAAAAAAACAGTGTGGTCTCCAGAAAACACGGGTGGTCCCCAGAATAAAAAATTTGTGGTTCCAGAATTAGGTGTGGCTCCAAAATTATAGGTGTAAAGTTTAAATTATAAAAATTGTTCCGAATATGGGTTTGTGTGCCCCAAAGAAATAAAACAGTTTGAGCTCCCAGAAAAATCAGTGTGGTCCCCCAAAATTTTATGGGAATTTGGCGAGCTTCAGAATATCCCAGTGGGGTTTCTCCGAATATAGAGGTGAGCTCCAGAAACAATTACACTGTGGTCCCCAAAATTTTGAGTTTGAGCCCCTGCTATATTGTGGGGTCTCCAGCATACAGGGGTGCAAAGTAAAAGAATACAAAGTGTGGTCTTCAGAATCCACAAGGCAAGCTCCAGAAAAGAAAGTGTGTTTCCTCCAAAAATTTTCAGTGTGGTCTCCAGAAAAAGGAGTGTGACCCTCCAAAAATTACAGATTTGGGTTCCAAAATTATTAAAGTGTGGCTACAAAATTTATACAGTTTTGGCCTCCAGAATTTAGATTTGGGAGCCTACGGGGCTTTAAAGTGTGGTCCCCAAAAAAATATTTAGCGTGTGAGCTCCAAAATTTTTAACCAGTGTGGTCTCCAGTTTATAGGGTGTGAGCCCCAAGTTTATAACTCGTGGTCTCCAAAATTTAGGTTGAGTTCTGAATATTTTTGTTTGGCCCTCCACCCCAAAAGGGAAGTGCGGTTACAGACTACAAAGTGGGGGTCTTCAGAATCCACAAGGCAAGCTCCAGAAAAAAAATTGTGTTTCTCCAGAATTTTAGGTGTGAGCTCCGGGGAATATAGGGTGAAGCCCCAAAAAAAATATAAAGTGTGGTCCCAGAAAAATGTTTGACTCCAAGAATACATAGTGTGGTCTCCAGAATTACAGTGGGGTCCCCCAAAATTATGGGGGGGTGGGGCTCCAAAATTATAGAGTGTGGCTCCAGAATTTTGAGGGTGAGCCCCGGGAATTTAAAAAATTTTTTTCCCCGAATAAAACAGTTTTGAGCCCCAAAATTTAAAACAGTTGTGGGAAACCAAAGGAAATTTATATAGTCCCCGAGCCGAATTTTTCAGTGTGGCTCCGAATATAAGTTTGAGCTACAGAATATACAGTGGGGCCCCTCCAAAATTATAGTTTTGGGGCTACAAAATTTACAAAGTGGGGTTTCCCCCGAATTTTAGAGTGTAAGTTCAAAAATTACAAGGGGGGGGCCCCCGAATATAGAGTGTGAGCTCCAGAATATACAGTGTGGTCTCCGGGTTTAAAAGGGTGTGAGTCCAAAAAATTTTAAAAAGTTGGTGGTCCCCCAGAAAAATTGGAGTGTGAGCCGGGAATATACAGTTTTGGCCCTCCAGAATATAGAGTGTGAGCTCCAGAAAAACCAGTGTGGTTTTCCAGAATTAGTGTTTTTGAGCCCAGAATATACGGGTTGTGGTCTCCAGAAAAATAGAGTGTGACCCTCCAAAATATATAGTGTGGTCTCCAAAATTACAGGGGTGTGAACTACAAAATAAAAAGTGGGGGGTTTTCCGAATTTTAGAGTGTGGCTCCTGAATATATAGTGTGGTCTCCAGATACAAAAGTGCAAACACAGTTAAAAAAAGTGTAGGTTCTTCAAAATTAAAAGGAAAGTCCAGAAAAAAAAATTTTTGTTTCCTCCAAAATTATTGGGGGTTTTTAAACTCCAAAATTTTTTAAAAGTGTGGCCCCAAATTTTATTAAAATGTGGCCCCGGAATTTTCAGTGTGCTATCCGGGAATATAGAGTTTTGAGCTCCAGAATATACGTGTAGGTCTCCAAAATTTATAGAGTGTGAGTACAAAATTACACAGTGGGTTCCGGAATTTTAAAAAATTTGGTGGGTAAAAAATTAAAACGTGGGGCCTCCGGGAATATGGATGGGGCTACAAAATTTAAAAGGTGGTCTCCAAAATTAAATTTAGATTTCCGTGGAACCCTTAACAGAAACCCCGTTTTTGGTCCCCCCAAAAATATTAAAGGTGAGCAAAAAGAATACACAATGTGGCCTCCAGAATATTGATGGGGGGACTACAGAAAAACCAAGGTGGTCCCCGGAGTTTTTAAAGTGTGGGTACAAAATTACCAAGGTTTTGGTTCCTAAAATTTAGATTTGTGGCTAAAAGAATACAAAGTAAGGTCCCCGAAAAAGGGGGGTAAGGGGGGGAAAGTACTAATCCCAAAAAGTGTGGTCCCCGGGAAATTAAGTGTGAGCTACAGAAACCAAATTTGTGGTTTTCCAGAATATCCCAATTGGGGCCCTCCAGAATAAACAGTGGGGTTTTTTCCAAAAATATAGAGTGTAAAGCCCCAAGAAATATACAGTTGGGGTTTCCCAAAGGAATATAGAGTGTGGCTCCAAAAATATACAGTGTGGTCCCCGGGGAATACAGAGTGTGGCCCCAAAAATATATAGTGTGGTTTCCCAAAATTTATAGAGTGTGAGCTACAAAATTTCCAAAATTTGTGGTCTCCAGACTTAGAGTGTGAGCCCAGTGGGGGGCCCCCCAGAATTATAGAGTGCGAGCTACAGAATACAAAGGGGTGGTCTCCAGAATTTTGATTTGTGAGCCCCAAAAATTTTAGAGTTTTGACTCCAGAATATGAGTGTGGCTCCAGAATATATAGTTTGGTCCCCCAGGAAAAACAGAGTGTAACTCCCAGAATACAAAGGTGGTCTCCAGAATATAGAGTCGGGGAAGCCCCCTGAATATATGTGGGGTTTCCCCAAGCTACAGAGTGCGGTACAAAAATACAAAGTTTTGTTTTCAAAATTTCCACAAGGAAAAAGCTCAAAAAAAGAAAGTGTGACCCTAAAATTTAAAGAGTGTAAATTTCCAAAAAATTATAGAGTGTGAGCCCCCCGGAATATAGAGTGTGGCTCCAAAATATCCCAGTGTGCTCTAATATTAAGATTGTGAGCTCCCAAAAATATACGTTTTTGGCCCTCCTGAATATAGAGGTGGCTCCAAAATACAAAAGTGTGGTCTCCAGAATTTTAAAGTGTAAAGCAAACCAGAATATACAGTGTGGCCCCCAAAAAATAGGGGACGGTGGGGAGCTAAAAGAATGCAAAGTGTGGCCCTTCCAGAATAATAGGGGGTGTGAGCTACAGAACACACAGTGTGGTCTCCAGAATATAAAGTGTGAGCTAAAGAATACACAATGTGGCCTCCAGAATATTGAGTGGGGTACGGGAATAAAGTGGGGTTCCAAAGGGGTTTAAAAAGTTGAGCTACAAAAATACAAAGTGTGGCAAAAAGCATAAAAAGGGTGTGAGCTACAGAATACAAATTTAAGGTCCCCAAGATAAAAGATTTGTGAGCTACATAATACAAAGTGTGGTCTCCAGAATATAGAGTGTGAGCTACAGAATACAAATTTGGGGTTTCCCCAAAAACCATACAATGGGGGGCCTCCAAAACATTTACGGGTGTGGTTCCAGTTTATAGAGTTTGACCCTCCATGAATATAAAAGTGTGGTCCCCCAGAATTTTAGGGTTTTTGGAGCTCCGGGGAATATCCCAGTGTGGTCTCCAAAATTACAGAGTGTGGGTCAAATATTAGTGTGGTTCCAGAATTTTGAGTGGAGCTACGGGAAATTAAAAAAGTGTGGTCCCCAAAAAAATTTTATTGGGTTTTTCCGTGGGCCTCCAGTTGGTTGGGCCCCTTTTCCCAAAATTTATAGAGTGTGAGCCCCAGAATATAGGGGTGGGGGGAGCTCCCAGAAAAACGGGGGTTGGGTTTTTCTCCGGGTTTATAGTGTGTGGCCCCAAAATTTTTACAGGGGTGGTCCCCAAGAAATATAGTGTGGTCTAAAAAATTTTCAAAGTTGTGACCCCTACGTTTATATAGGGTGGTCTCCAAAAATTAGATTTGTGAAGCTCCAGTGGGGGCCCCGCTATAGGTGTGAGCTACAGATAAAAAAAGTGTGGTCTCCAGAATTTAGATTTGGAGCCCCAAGAATTCAAAAGGAAAGGTACAGAATATCCCGTTTGGTCTCCAGAATATAAAATTGTGAGCTCAAAAAAATTAAACGTGTGAGTTAAATTTTACAGTGTGGGGCCCCAGAATACCCGAGGAGACTACAGAATTTTCTCGGAGACATTGTTTGTTCTAGAGTCTATACTGTATATTCTGTAGATCACACCATATATTTAAACCCTTTGCCTTATGGTTTCTGTGCTACATTGTTTTTTTGGAGCCCCCCTGTGGATTCTTTTAATCATGTTTTGTGGATTCTGTAGCACTCACTCTATATTCCACACTGTAAATTCTGGAGGCCACACTGTATATCCTGGAGTTCGCACTGTGTATTCTGGAGCCTGCATTGTCTATTCTGGAGCACACACTGTGTATTGTGGAGCTCGCATTGTTTATTTTGGAGTCTGTATTGTTTTTAGGGTTTCCCACCCCATCAGGGGAGTTTTCCCGGGGGTTTAATAACATCAAAGGAAGCTTCGGCCCCCCCTTTTTCTGTAAATGTTTGCCGGGAGGCAAAAAAGGATATGGGGGAGTGATGCCACCATGATAAGTGCAGAGTATCCCAACCCCTATTTTGTTGTCTGTGTTTGGGTTTTAACTTGTTGGGGTTAGCTATTGCAAAAACCGACCATCCAAAAAACAGCCTTTCCCTTCTTTTTAAAACCCTTTCCCCCCCCGGTAGCTTCAGGCTTTCACTTTATGTTCAGGTTGTGTTCAGTTCTGCAGCTTCAGGCTCCCACTTTATGTTCAGGCTGGGGGCCAGTTTAATTTTTAAAGCCCCCATTTTTGTTGGGGCTGTGGGTGGTTCTTGCATTAGACTGACATTTCGCTTGCTTTTCTTAGCGGAGTTTTTTTAGAGGGGACTTTGGTGATTGAGGGGTCAAAAATTTCCGGGGGTGCTTTGATACAGAGTCAAAAGGGTTTTTTTAAAATTTGCCGTTTTAAAAACAAAACAAGCTCCTGTGTTGTGATATGCCAAAACGGGGAAAATTACGTCCCAACCCCAGGCGTACTAGAGCAGAGATTTTGGGTTCGAAAACCTAGGGAAAACCTTCTTTTAAACATGCGGGAAAGAAAAGAAGGGTTTCAAAACTTGAAAAAAAGAAAAACAAAAACAACAGGTTTTGGTGTTTGGGTCTTTTTTACCCCCCTGCCTACATTTCAAAGTGAATCAATGAGATGGGGTTTCCCCTTAAATCCCCAAACAAATCTGTCCCAACCTTTTTTAAACAATCCAAATCTCCTGCAACATTCCATTGTTATTTAAAAAATTTTTTATTTTTAAAAAAAAAAAAAAAAATAATAATAATTTTGCAATGCTTTGTCAGGTTGTCTATACTATATGGGAGACATGTATGAAACTTGGCGGGGGGGCCAAACCAGTTTTTTAAATGATTTTGAGGAGGGTAGAATGGGGCAGTATGAAATAAACCCTGCCATATGGGGGTTTCATAAATTTTGGGTGTGTCCCTTCCCTTTTGCCCATAGCATAGCTTTAATTTGGCACATGGGATTTTTTTTGGTTGAAAAGCTTTATTTTTGGGTTGAAATAGAAAATTTTTTGGGTTTTGCATAGATATTTTTTGTCTTAGCACATTTTTTGGCAAATTTTCTTTGGGGGGTATAGTATGTTTTGGCGCATTCAAAAGGGGCTGGGGCGGTTTTTGGGGGGCCCCAAAAAAGGGGGGCCCCCCCGGCCCGGGGCCGGGGGGTTTTTGGGGGTAAGATTCCCCCAAAAAAAGGGGCAGGGGGGCCCCCCCGCAGTTTTTTTGGGGGGGTTTTTTCCCCATGGCCCCACCTGCAAGAGGTCATTGTCACCCCACCCCCCTGCGTTTGGGGGCGGGGTTTTCTACCCCCGGGGGTTCTTTCTAGTCCGGCTATTGTGGTTTTGCCCTTCGTGGTGCGTCCCCCGGCCCCCACCCCTTCGGCCCCCCCCAAAAACCCTTTGGCGGGCCCCAGAAAGGGCCCGCGCCTGTGGCCCCCCCCGGGCCCAGAGCGGGGTTCCCCCGTCCGGTTCCCTTGGTTCCCCGGGGACTAAAGGGGGCGGGCCCCACCCCTTCCGGGGTTTAGAGCGGGGGGCCCGGGGCCCCTTTTGGGATGGGTGTGGACCCCCCGTTTTTCCCGGGTGGCAACCCCTTTTTTTTGGGGGAACAGGCCCCCCCGGGGGGGGGGAAAAAATAGGCCCGCGACCCGGCTCCCCCGGGGGGTTTAAAATTTCCCTTTTTAATTTTTTTCCCTCCCGCTTCCCTTTGGGCCCCCTTCCGGCTAACCTTTTCGGTGAGCGGGGTTGGGGTTTTGGCGGGTGACGGCCGGGAAATTCCCCCTTTTTTTTTTTTTTGTTTTACTTTTTTTTTTTTTGGTTTTTTTTATTTATAATTTTTTTTATAAATATTTTATTTTTTTTTTTTTTTTTTTTTTTTTTTTTTTTTTTTTTTTTTTTTTTTTTATTTTTTTTTTTTTTTTTTTTTTTTGTTTTTTGTTTTTGTTTTTTTTTTTTTTTTTTTTTTTTTTAATAAAAAAAAAAAAAAAAAAAAAAAAAAAAAAAAAAAAAAAAAAAAAAAAAAAAAAAAAAAAAAAAAAAAAAAAAAAAAAAAAAAAAAAAAAAAAAAAAAAAAAAAAAAAAATAAAAAATATAAAAAAAAAAAACATAAAAAGAAAAAACCCAGGGCTACGCCCTTTTTTTGGGGGTAAGATATCCCCCCAAAAAAATGCTGAAACCCCCGTTTTTCTGTTTTTTATGTGTTATAAATCTAGGGGGTCCCAAAAGGGAAAAATTGTATTTGTCTTTTCACACCCCCACCCACTGCCCGTCGGGCCCCGGGTTCTTACACTGAAATTTAAAAAGGGGGGGTTAAAATCTTTAGCCCTTGATGACATTTGTAGGAATGCCATAAATTTCAGATAGGTGCAGTTCCAACCTCTGGCCCCCCAAAATTCCTTCAGAAAGGGCCCCCAAAAATTTTCCATTTCTGAACAGAAAATTTGGCTGCCCCTTTCGGGGTCCCTCTCCTTTCATTTAAATAGGGACAAACGAGGGGGGTTTCATTCAAAAACCCGGAACTCCCATTAAAAATAATTTTAAGAGTGATTTTTGCAACTGCAGCCCCAATTCTCCTTTTTAAGCAGGGGGTTTGGGGGCCCCCGTTTAGAGATAAGGTGGACCCGCAGTTTCTAATCTTTGTGGCATACCCCAATAAATTTGTTATGTCTGGGGACGGGGACAACCCCTTTTAAAAAAAGGAAATGGGCAACGACTGTTTCCATTTTTCCCCTCCATAGAAAGTATATATTTTTCCCCCAAAATTTTTCTTTTTTATGCTGTTTCCTTTCAACAAAAACACAGTATAACCATTTTCATGAAGTGAGTCATTGCGATAGGGAGAAAAATTGGCGCTGACAAGGCCAAGTTTTAAAAATTTATAAAACCCACTAAATACAAAGGGGGAAAACTGCCTAGTCTTTGATGATACATAAAGTACAAAAAGCTTCATGTGTTCAGCCACATAAAAGGCATTTGATCAACAGATTTATTAAATTAAACTTTTAAAAAAGTCTAAAAGGGTCAAAACATAAAAAATTTCCGTATTGTAGTGAACGATTGCAAAATACTAGCATGCGATCATGAAAGTCTCCCAACTTTATAAATCAAATATTTTTGAAAAAGAAAAATCCTAATATCCCCTTTTTAAAAACAAAAATTTTTTTCTTACCCAGTATCTTTTTGGGAAAATTGATACCCAAGCTGGGTGATTGGGCATTTGTATGATGGGGATGTGGGCCCCACTGGTTTTTGATTTTGGGGCCCCCCACCAGGGGGAAGTAAATTTTGTTGCCCCCCATTAAATTTTGGTTTTTGGGCGCCAAATGGTGGGGTTTAAAACCCCTTGGGGGCCCACCAGTTGATTTAATTTTTTGGGGGGAACCCCCGTAAAGTTGATTTTTGGGGTCCCCCCGGGTTTTTTTTAAAAAGTTGTTTTTTGGGGTCCCTAGTGGAGTTGATTTTTGGGGGCCCCAACCGTGGAGGGATTCTTGGGGCACACCGGTAATTGATTTTGGGGGGCCACTATTTGGGTTGATTTTTGGGGGGGCCCCAGTAAATTTTTGGAAATTGGGCTGCCGTAGAGTTGATTTTTGGGGGTGTCCACCAGTATTTTTTTTTTTCTTTGTCCCCTCAATGAGTTAAATTTTGGGACCCCGCTTTTACAGCAATTGTATAAATTGCCCCATGACCTTTGTTTTTGCCTCTTTTCACTCCCTTTCCCTCCAAAAAAGTCTAGTTTGGACCCCGCCAGGGCCAAAAGGGCCCCCTTGCCCGGGGGCCCCCCTGGAGTTTCTTGTCCCCAATTAAAGCTAGTGTGAGCCTGCTGATGGAGAGCAGTATATGGAATCTGGCCACTTAAAATTGAAAGGGATTACCCCACGTTCTGCTTGATTTTTAGTCCTTAAAGGATTTAATTTGGGGCCCTCAGTTTAATTTGAGTTATCGGGAAAAACAAATCAAGCGTGTGGGGGTTTTTTAAAGCAAAAGGTTCCATTTGGTTTAATAAAAATGTTGCCGAAATAAAAGTGCTATCAAAATTTCCCCCAAATAAAGGGGGAGCCTTTATAGCGTCTTTTTTTTTCCCTTTTCAGATGTGTAACAAAACTCCTGGGTCCTTATGCAAAAAGAAAAGGGGGCCCCTCCATTTTAACCTTATTTTTTTTTTAAAAATACCGGTGTCTTCTTAAGCGGCAGTAGGGCTTTTTGGGCTCAGGCTGCGGGGCTTGGTAGTGACTGCTATCTCTTCACCCTTTATAGCTACACCCCTGATATTATTTTAGGCCCTTTCCTAAAACCCCACCCCCTATGAAAACATGTTTCTTCTTTCGCTTTGTTTATTCCTAAGTATGGGTTTCCCCTTTTTTCTATTGGATGGGGTTCTGTTGGGGGTACATGACGGGCAACTCAAATGAGAAGATAGGAAGGAAAACATAGTGAACCATCTTATGGCCGAATTTTGTGACAGAACTGGTATTGCCATGCACACGTATAATGCCTCACATTTTGACTTGGACTGGCCACAGGGGAGCAAGGGAAACCCCAGTAGGACCCCGGGAAGGGCAAGTCTGGGGCTGCTTTTCAGAGAGAAAGGCAGAGAAAGAGAGGCAGAAAGCAAGAGGCATTTGTAGTTATGTGCTGTAGCTGTAGGGTGGGTCCCAAGATTAAGCTCCACTGGTGGGCCCAAAGAATAAGCTCCATTTCTGGGTCTCAAGAATAAGTTCCACTGGTCGGCCCCAAGAATCAACTCCACTGGTGGCCCCCAAGAGTAAATTCCACTTGTGGGCCCCAATAATCAACTCCACTGATGGGCCCAATCAATCAACTCCACTGGTGGGCCCCAAGAATCAACTCCACTGTTGTCCCCCAAGAATCAACTCCACTTGTCTGCCCCAAAAATTAACTCCAAGGATGGGCCAAAGAATCAACTCCACTGGTAGCCCATAAGAATCAACTTCACTGATGGGCCCCAAGAATCAACTCCACTGATGGGCCTCTAGAATCAACTTCACTGGGGGGCCCAAAAATCAACTTCACTGGTGGGCCCCAAGAATCATCTCCACTGTTGGGCCCCAGAAATCAACTCCACTGGTGGGCTCCAAGAACAATATCCACTGGTGGGCCCAGAATCAACTTCCACTGTGGACACTAGGCAACTATCCAGCACGCTCCACATATGATCACAGGAATCCATCAGGATACCTTAAAAAGTTATCCTGATGGATACCGTGGAGTGGCCATGAAAGGGCCATAAGAATTTATACAGCAAACATAGTCCAAACTAGGTTTTCTGTATTATCCCAATTTACATATTTTATAAGCTAGGCTCAAAAGTATTGCCATAGCTTTGCTTTCGCATTAAGGTCTTCATGGTATCAACCTCTTCCACATTTCTGCCATTGTCTCTGTATCCTGCAGCTCCAAAGTCTAATAGTGAGTTCTGCTGTTTTTGTATGTTGCATAGTCACATAGTTAGTATGGTTGAAAAAAGACATATGTCCATCAAGTTCAACTAAGAGTGGGGAAAATGTGGATGTAGAGAAGGGAATAGAAATTTTTTAATCTTAGTTTTCCCTACTGATGAAGACTTGGAACCCATAAGACAAGAACTAATCTGCCCTGAATGAATATTTAATTTCTGTTCCCAAAATTGTCAAGAAACTGGATCTAGAATTTTCGGCAGTTACATAGGTATTAATATTCTTTAGTTTTGGGTAGTTATCTAAGCTTTTCTTGAAACCCTCAACTGTTCCCTCTGTGACCAGTTCCGCGGGCGGCTATTCCACAGAGTCACATTTCTCATGGAGAAGAACGCTTTTCTCCTCTGGAGGTTGAATCCTTTTTTTCTCTAGATGAAAGGAATGTCCCCTTGTCATCTGAGGGGGCTTTACATGAACTAATTTTTCCCTATACTTCATGTAGGGACCATTTATATATTTATATAAAATAATCATGTTTCTCCGAAGCCGTCTTTTCTCAAGATTAAATAAGTTGAATTCTTTTAACCTCTCCTCATAACGAAGATGCTCCATTCTCCAAAAGAAGTTTGGTTGCTCGTTTTTGAATTTTCTCTAGCTCCATACATTGTTTCTAAAAACTGAAGCCCAGAACTAAACAGCATATTCCAAATGAGGCAGCACCAATGCTTTCTGCAACGATAATATCCCATCTTTGTCCCGCGAGTCCAGGCCTCTTTTAATGTAAACCAATGTCCTGCTGGCTTTAGAGGCAGCTGATTGACATTGTGCTGTTCTGTAATCTATGATTTACAAGCATGCCCAGCTCCTTATCAACCTCAGATTTTCCCATTTTTTTCCCCCTAGAACATATGATGCCTGCAGATTATTAGTACCAAGATGCAGAACTTGCAATAGAAGAAATAGAGAGAAATCTCTCCCTAGCGCAAGTACTGCAGATTGGATATAGCAATTAGCATACAATTTCTTGTACACTAACCTTAATGAGTTGTGCAGGAAGAGGCATAACATTCACAAGAGCCTTCAGCTGATTGAAGAACTGACAGTAGAACTGACGAGATGCAGAACCTTACATTTATCCACATTGATCCTCATTTGCCAAGTGGATGCCCAAACACTCAGTGTGTCCAGGTCTGCTTGCAATTTATGAACATCTTCCATAGATTGCACTACCCTACATAGCTTGGTGTCATCTGCAAAAATAGAAACCATGCTATTGATCCCTTCCACTATATCGTTAATACATACATTAAATAAAAGAGGACCCAATACTGAGCCCTGCGGCCACCACTCACAACCGGGGAGCACTCAGAGTAGGAGTCCTTTACCACCCCTTCTGGTACATCCCCACCATTTTTTAATCAATTACTCACTGTTTTTTCAAACCCCAATGGATTCAAAATTTTCCCCAAAAAAAGCTTTTGAGGGACGGGTTTTTAAAACGCCCTTCGAAAAAGCAAAAAAACATATATCCACACCCGCCCCTGACATGGGTATACAGGGGGCCCTGGGGACACATTTTCCAAAACCCGCCCTGACATGGTGGATACACGGCCTGAGACACTTTTTCCACGCCCCCCCTGACAGGAGGTTTCCCCGGGGCCCCGAGCACTATATCCACCCCGCCCCGGGCCCTGGAGGATAAAGGGGGCCCGGGGAATTTTTATATCCACGGGGGCCGCCCCTGCCCATGGAGGATCCCACGGGGCCTGAAAATAATCCCCCAGCCGCCCTGAATGGAGGATACACGGGGCCCCCAGACACTAAAACCACAGCCGCCCCTAAACTTTGGAGGATACACCCGGGGCCCCTGAAGTACATATAATCCCCCCCAAGGGCCCCGCCCCCCGACATGGAGGATACAGGGGGGCCCTGGGACACTATATCCACAGCCGCCCTGCCCTGGAGGATACACGGGGCCCCTGAGCCCAAAATACCCCAACCCCGCCCCTGACAGGGAAAGGATCACAGGGGGGCCCCCTGAGAAAATATATACACAGCCCCCCCCTGCAGGGGAGGATACACGGGGCCCGGGGACCCTTACCCAAAGCTCCCCCTGACATGGAGGTTTACAGGGGGCCTGAGAAACAAATATCCACGCCCCCCTGACATGGAGGTTTACACGGGGCCCGGGCCCACTATATCCACAGCTCCCCCGACATGGGGGATACAGGGGGGCCCCTGGAAAACTATACTCCAAAAGCCCCCCCTGCATGGAGGATAAAACGGAGCCCCTGAGCACCATTTTAAACAGCCCCCCCTTGACATGGGGTACAGGGGCCCCGAGCCAAAATTTTCCCCACCCGCCCCGAAAGAAGGATAACCGGGGCCCGGGGGACAAAAATACCCACAGTTGCCCTGACATGGAGGATACAGGGGGGGCCTGAGACACTATGTCCACAGCCACCCCTGACTGGAGGATACACGGGGCCCTGGGGAAAATATACCCAAAAAGGCCCCTGACATGGAGGATAACGGGGCCCCCTGAGACACTATATCCACAGCCCCCCCCTGACATGGAGGATAAGGGGCCCCCCGAGACACTTTTCCACAGCTCCCCCTGACATGGATTTTTCGGGGGCCTGAGGAACTATATCCACACCCGCCCCTGACATGGGGGGGGGGATACGGGGGGGCCCGGGACCCCTATACCCACAGCTGCCCCGGGACATGGAGGATACCGGGGCCTGAGACACTTTTATCCACAACCCCCCTGACATGGAGGATACCCCGGGGGCCCCTGAGACACTATATACACACCCGCCCCGGGACATGGGGAAAACACGGGGCCCCTGAGACATTTAATTTTAACAGCCGCCCCGAAAAGGGGGATCCCAGGGGGCCCCGGGGAAACTATATCCACAGCCCCCCCTGAAAATGGGGATCCCCCGGGGCCCCTGGCCCACTTTTCCCCACAGCTCCCCCAAAGATCCGGGCTTCTCCTCCCCCCTCCTAATAAAAGCAGTAAAGGTTGGCCCTGAAAACTTCGCCCTTAGAAAAAACCATGCTGGCAATACTTAAATGTTATATTCTTCCCAAAATTCCTGTTTTATGGGCCCCTTTTGACCCTCTCAAACATTTTTTCCCAAAATTTAGATGTTAAACTTTCTCTTTAGATGCTCGGGTCCAATGTTAGTGTTTCGTTTTTTTTTGCAAAATTTTCCCTGATCTCAAACCCAAGGTTTTTAAATGGAAAAAATTCCAAAAAGGTGTTTGAGTCGCCCAATAAATTTGGGGGGTTTCAATTTGTTTGGGGGTTTTAAAACCAGTCCCCCCTATCATGCTGTTTACTTGGGAAAAATCATGAGCCCAAAGGCAACCCTTACAAATTGATCAACGTAACTCGCCATTAAAAAGGGTTTTTAACGGTGCCCCTCAGACGGGAAGTGGCCATGAGCTTAGAGTGTCACAAATGCCATCAGCAGGTTGTTCGGGAGTTTACACGAGACGGGAAAGAGTCCCGGGAAAGGCAAAGAAGTGGCCGCCCTTTTGGTAAAAAAAAAAAAGTTTCTGCTGATGTTCCCAAAATATTTTTGGGGTCGTTTGTGTTTTTGATTGATGTCTTTGGTTTACATCACCCCCTAATGCCCCATTTAAAGCATAGTTTGCTTCCTGGCCCATGAAAGGGACCTGATGCCTGTCCCCTTGGGGTGTGGTCAGGTCGTCCGCCGCGGGCCCCACACTGATGTAAAAATTTTAATTGATGTGCATTGTTTCCCTTTCACCTCCCTTAAGGGTCCCGGGATTTGGGTTCCGGCATTCATCTCCAGTTCTGCAGGGCATTGTTTCTAATGAAGCCATCATCAGTGTGTGATGGAGCCAAATTTTCAAGAAATTTTGTGTTATTCTTGAAATTTCCACCAAAAGCCAAATATCCCTAATGTAATGGAGGAGTGGATCCGCTGGGCCAACGCAAGCGATGATAACGCTAAGCCACGCCAGGGAACGGAGTCTAAGTAGGCCCCGGTTTTCAACCAGAGCCCGCCGCAAAGCGGGATGGACTTGGCTTCGGGTGAGGCTTTCCAGGTCGGTTTACCCTTGACCGTGGACTTGCTTTGCGTGGCGGCCGGCGGTACAGCGTGGTGCAAAATCGTAATCGGGCGTACTAGTCGGGGAACAGGCAGAAGGTCAGGGCAGGCGGCAGAGGTTCTGTGTCAATAGGCAGGCAGTGGACGGCACAGGGGGCAGGCAAAAGGCAAGGTCAGGAAAACGTAAGCAGGCGGAAGGACTGAGTACACAGGGAAATCAAGATCGAACTCAACACACTCTAAACGCTCCAAAAAACCACCAATCAGACTGGCACAGCGAGTTGCTAGGGATGTCTACCATATATGGACAGCGGTTGACAATTACCAATTTAAGGCGCGACTCGGCCCCTATAAATCCCAGACCAGCGTCAGCCCGCGCGCGCGCCTTAAGCAGGGATTACATCGCGCGCAGTCTGCGCAGCTGTCAGAGCTGGAGACTCAGGAGCGGGACTGGTAAGATACGGGTGTTTCCAGCCCTAGGGCAGAAGGAACCACGGCTGTGGACAAGCCGCAAGCCACCGTGCCGGACACCCGGTGGCCACCGGGGGGGAAGCCGCGGCGAGCTGCGGCGCGCGCGCCGTGACAGTAACCCCCCTCATACCCCAACACCACCAATCCTTACCCCCTGACCCACTGCCCATCCCCCCCCTTATGCTCTCCCCCCTCTTCCTTTGAAATTATAGCCGAGGAGATCAGAGGGCGACAAATGATCTCAGGTTCCCTTGAACGCTCCTCGGCGAAGCCCTTCCAGACGTAAGATAGATCTGTCTGCGGGAGAAAGAAGCGGTCAGCACCACGGCATTGAGGAGGGACACGTGAAACGCCGTTTTCGAGTTACGTAGACGTCGGGGGCAGGCGAAAGCTTATCAGGAGACGGGGTTCAACTGCTGGTAGCACCACAAAAGGACCCAGGGTTTTTGGGGCCCAACTTGGTAAAACTGGGCACTTTACAAAACGAGAAGTTTATTAGCAGATAACTAAAACCCTATCGCCTGGCTCACAATAGGGGCGGGGGCCTACGGTTACCTGTCTGCCTGACGCTTGGTGTGCGGGCAGCAAGTCGTGCAGGGTCCCCCATGTCGTCGAGTATGTGATCTGCCAGAGTGCCTTGATGTCCCTTATTGAGGCATCCACGCGAATGGGACAAGACGACGAGGTAGCTAGAGGGTAGATGGTGGGCGGGGATGTAACAAAGACAACAAAAAAGGGGGACGGCCCCGCGGATTCTGAACTCTAAAGAGTTATAAGAAAACTCTGCCAAGAGATGAGAAGATCGGACCAGTTATCCCTTGACGAGCGGACACAAGGTGCCGGAAGAGGGTGCCCAACACCTGTTTAACAACTTTCTACCTGCCAGTTAGTTTGAGGGTTGGTATGCAGATGAAATCCCAAATGATCCTGCAAACTGACCGCACGGGCACGCAAATTTCAGCTAACAAACTGACTCCCCTGACAGAGACAATATGCACACGGAGGAGACCGTGCTGCAAAGCGGAAAATATGATGAAAAAATGTTGGGCCAGTGGAGGGCAGAGGGTGGGTAAACAGGCAGTGGGATTAAAGTGAGCCATTTTCGTGGAAGCCGACGAGCTCACGGTCACCACCATATGACCGTTCTGTTTCCAGAAATGCAAGGTGGAAGATCTGTGATACAAAGTCCATGGCGACATGGGTCCAGGGTTTTTTTTTTTTTTTTCCGGCACAGGAAGAGGCTGAAGAAGGCCGCGGGCTCTGTTCTTTTAGGCGAGGAACTTATTTCGGGGCACAGGAGGGGAGCAGGCCAGCACAAAGTCCCTGACGTCTTGAGCAAGAGTGGTGCGCACCCAGTCGTAGCGGGAGTGACCAGCTGAAGAGACTTTTGTGATTCCTGGAAATGCCAGCTCTGTTAGGGACATTGAATTGGTACCCACTTCAGGATTCTAAGCCGCAACAGCAGTGGGCGCACATACGTCTTCCCAGGGGGCACACGTGAACGAATCCACGGGGGCAGCCGTGACGAGGCGTTCAGGAGGGACATATGTGCGTGGAGGAGAGTCGAGACCCACCGTATCGAGGCGCGAGTTAGGGCGTCATGCTTGAGTCTTCCCGGCTGGCCGCAAGTTGTATGGAGGAAGTCAAAATGGGCGAGAAAAGGGATCATATAGCCTGCCGGGGGATTTCCAGGCGTTTGAGACCGACTGAAGGATATCGGAGGCTTATTTATGGTCGGTGAAAATACTCATAGGGTGACGAGCCCCCTCCAGCAGGTGATGACACTCCTTATAGGGACCTGACTTTTTGGACAGTCAATTACCCGCTCACCCTATGGTATATTTCTCACGGCCGTGTGAGAAGTTTTGGAGGAAGAATACCGCACCGTATGACAGCTTACCCGAGGAGGACCTCTGCAGGGGACAGCACGGCACCCCACAGGAGGCGGTATCCACTTCCAGAATGAAGGTGCGGTTCGGGGTTCGGGCGAGATCAGAACCGCGAGCAGACCCGAACGCGGGGTATTTGAGACGGCTCGAAGGCTTCATGAGCTTCCGGGCGGCAGGACTTGGGATTGCCGTTTTTCGTGGTTAGAGCCAGCAGAGAGCCACAAGCGTAGAGAAATGGGGATAAATTGTCTATAATAATTTGGCCAAATCCTAGGATACGTTGAAATGGCCCGAAGGACACCGAGTTGTGGACACACTGCAACACTGCGAGAGAGTTTTGAGGGATCCATCGGACAGGAAGGCCCTTATCAGAGACGATGTACCAAAAAGGGCAAGAGCTGGTGCTATCGAAGGCACTTCTCTGGTTTGGCAAAAAAGCGCGATGGGTACGGGCAAGTCGCCTGTGGACCTGGCGACGTCTTGACGGTGGCGATTGAGTTAACGAGATCCGGAGAAAAAGATTAGGATATCGTCCAGTAGACATACACAGCTGTTGAGTAGGTCCCGGAAGATCTCATTGACGATCAGCTTTGGAATACAGCAGGAACGTTTGAGAGACGAAAGGCACCTAACACAGATACTCGCACAAGTGCCATCCCGCGATATTAAACGTGTTTTCCAACTTCGTCGACATTCTCCTAATACGGATCTAATTTATAAAGCACTGCGAAGATCAGCTGTGGAGAATTATTTTTCGCGCCACGCAGGCGGTCGAAGAGTTCCGATATCAAGGGAGAGGGTAGCGATTCTTTATGGTGATTTTATTTAAAGCCCCGTAGTCGTTGTGAGGGCCTGAGGAACCCCATCTTTTTTCTCACGAAGAAGGAAGCCGGGCTCCTGCGGGAGACGAGGACTTAGGATAAACCTTTGCGGAGGTTTCTCTTGATGTATTCAGACATCGCCTTAGTTCTCAGGACGGAGAGTGGATAACCCAGGCCTATGGAGGAGTACAGCCAGGGATTGCAGGTCAATGGGGACTGTAGTAAGGCCGGTGAGGAGGGAGCGTTTCGGCCTGCCTCTCCGACAAAAACTATTGCAAAGTCCATATGGGGTAGGTTAGACCTGAAGGTCGGCCTTGGCTGACTTCCAGGGAAGCGACCTTCCTGAGAGAGTGAGTGAGTTGAGGTACAGACAGGCAACGTGGGAGTTGACACGCATGAACCCAACGGATTGACTTAACCTCGTGCTCAAATCCAAGACGGCAGTACTGGTCCCTGCATGCCATGCGGAGGCCCAGAGAAGGATTTCGAGAGGACAGACGTGGCAAGGACTAGGAAGTAGGCAACGTTCCTTGTGAAGGGCCCCAATCTGCAGGAAGAGGGAAGCGTTACGGAAAAGGTGGGTTCCTTAAGGCATTACGGTTCGCCACTGATCGAAGACACAATATATGGGTTTTATTGCAACGGTCAAGTCACAGGGAGGACGAAACCTGGGTCACATAAGTTTCGTCGCGTGCTTATGTACTAGTTTCCTGCGATTCCTGATCAATTAAAGAGAGGTGGGCCTGACTTCCTGAACGGTGCTGTCAGGAGAAGCACCACATGTAAAGGGCATCGGGTCAAGACGGCTGGAGAGGCACGTTCTGACACATAGGGTTGCCACTCTCCTACGAGCCCTAGGTGCAGGAAGTTTTCCAGGGGCAAACGGACATTCCCCATTGAAGTCGGCCAGAAAAGCCTCAAATAGTATCACAGCTGCTTCTGGCGACCGCTTAGGTGAAAACGCTTCCCTCCTGGGAAGGTGGGCTATCTCGAGGCTGCATAGGTTCTCTTAAGTCGACACATCGGAGGAGGAAGAGGTGACCCGCTGGAAAACGTGGGAGCCTAAGAGAGGGAAACGGCCCTGTGGACTGGGACGGTTGTCTCGTTCGTAGGCGGAGCTACTGTTGCCTTTCGGCGAAGCGATTATGCCACTGGGTGCCAAATAAATGGATTAGGCTATCCAGGCAGCTGGTAGATCCGAGGCGAGCTCGTCCTTGTATTCGCCCTCCGAGAGGCAACTCTGCAAAATGTCGCCCCCAACGCTTCGATGTTCAGTCCAGCTCCGAAGACGTGAGAGCGAAAACTGCACGGAATACTGACCGACAGTGGGTGTCGCTGACGAAAGCGAAGCAGCGCCGGCGGCATGCCGAGGAAGTACGGCTGGTTCCTCAAAGACGGTGCGGAAACCCCCGGGAGGAAGGTTTGAAGGTTCGTTTGTCAGAGGAATCCCATCGATCCCATAGTGGCGTAGCAAGCAGGCTTCTCAGACAAGAGGTGGAATATGAAGGCCACCTTGGCTCGATTGTAGGAAATTGGGCCCCATCATCTGAGGTGGATGGAGCACTGGGCTGAATTGAATCCCCTGCAACTTCTTGCGCGTCTCCATGGTGGTGTGAGGGGAGTGGCAGATGCAAGAGAGGTCCCCGAAGTGAAGCACAGGTAGTAGGGGGGGGGGGGTGGAAAAAAGGGGTGCAATGGATGCCGGAGCAGCAACGGATGCAGGTGCAGAGGTGGCAGCCGTGGAGGCCGAGGGGATCGCAAGGTTCATGCATCATGGCCGCTAGCTGGTCTGATGCGTTGACCTCTGCTGGGCGACAGATGTCAGTGATGTCCAAGAGATCAGGCAGAGGTACCCTTGCGGAATCTTGGGCCTAGTCTGTACTGTAACGGAGGAGTGGATCGTCTGGGGCCAACGCCAAGCGTTGATAGCTAAAGCCACGACAGGGAACGGACCGTCTAAGTAGCCCCGGCTTTTCACCAGAGCCCGCCCGCAAAGCAGGGATGGACTTGCTGCGGCGTTGAGGATACAAGGTCCGTTACCCCTGACGTGATTGCATTGCCCGGACTTGCGGGCGGGGTTCAGCGTGGTGCAAAATAGTAATTGAGGGTAGTCGGGGACAGGCAAGAAGGTCACGGGCAGGCGGCAGAGTGTTGTGGTCAGAGGCAGGCGACGGTCAGGGCAGGCGGACAAACAGGCAATTCAGTAAAAAGTAAGCAGAGCGGACTAGTATCAGGGGAAATCAAAGACTGAATCCAACACACTCTAAAGCTCCAAAACACACCAAACGAGTGGTCTAGCGAGTGCTGAGGGATGTCTAAACATATATAGGACACAGCGGGAAGTCGCAATTAACCAAATTAAAGGCGCGCTGGCCCTTTAAATCGGACCCAGCCGCCGCGGCGCGCGCCTTAAGCAGGGATTTGCGCGCGGCGGCTTGTCAGAGCTGGAGACAGGATTGCGGGGAAGAGGTAAGTTACGGGTTTCCAGCCATAGGAGCAGAAAGTACTACGGCTGCGGGCGAGATCAGCAGCACCCGTCGGGACCCCAGTGCACACAGGGGGGACGCCGCGGCTCGAGCTCGCTGGCGCCGCGCGCCGTGACACCTAACTTTTTGTAAGTAGGATACTTAATATAATGCTATGTTCACACGGCTTAATTGCGGGACGTATTTCGCCCCGCAATTACGCTGTGTGTACTGGGGCAGGTTTGGGACGGGGGGTGGCAGGGGGGATTAGCCGCGCCGGCCATAGACATGGCATTAGTCTCGGGCGTTTACGAAGTAACGGCGAGCAGGGAGAGGTGACGGGATTCCATAGTTCTCTATGAGAAATGGCTGGATTACCGTAATGACAGGGACGGATTTCAGCCCGTAATTCGCGTAGTACGGCGCGAGTTACGGGCTGAAATACATCCCAGAATAAGCCATGTGAACATAGCCTAATTGTTACATGCGGCTGCTGGGTTGACTATAATTTGTGTTCAGTATATCATCTGGTACAACTAGCATTGTTACAATATATCATGGAGCTCACTTTCTCTCCCTCTGTCATATACTACCTCTTAAGGGAACCTTGTCCACATTACGGTTATGCCCCCCTTGCTGAGGACAGCACAAGCAGTGTCAGAACCTGATGTTGCCAGCGACGTGTCACCTTATTCTGTACAGATATGCTGGAGTTTCGAGTACTTTATTGGATCAAATTTGCTGTTTTCAGCCAGAAATGATGTTACTTCAAAGGTCAGTTTTTTTCAATACCCCGCCCAACTGCGGCTAGTACAGACCACATCTTCCATGATTATACACTATTACTTTGAATAGGTAGAAACTGTGAAATTCTGCCAGGTGGGTGGGGCTAAACGTTGGTGGGCGGGGCTAACACTGCTCATGAATAAGATTTTCTTTGAGGGGTTAACAGGCTCTAAAACTGCTGCATCTACAGAATAAGGGAACACTAGTGATGGAAACAGCAGAGTCTGACACTAGATTGTGCCTGTCGCTCAGCAAGGGGGCACTTTTCTATGTGACTGGTTCTCTCCTTTTAAGTCACTTAATTCAGGGGCGTTCTAGGGGGGGTAAGGCGGGCGATATACCCTGGGGAGACCGGGGCTCCGCTCACACTGAGGTGGGGCGCCGCACCCCGCCACGCCCGCCCCATTATAAAAACAGCTGTGCAGAGGTCAAAGGCCAGCAGCTGCATACACTTAGGCAGCTTCGGCCACAGGGGGGAGGGGGGAAGGGGCCCCCCAAAGGACGGATCGTCCCCTCCTGCCTCTACCTGTATGTATCAGTGGACTCCAGCGCTGATAATACAAAGCGTCACATGGGGGCGCTCGGCTTTTCAATTCGCCCCCTGGCATGCTCAGTCTCAGCTCCCGTCCCAGGAGCCCGCGGGAGCTGAGTGTAAGCGGCGTGATGAAGTCACGCCACTTACACTGAACGCCGGCTCCCGGACCTGCCGCGCTGCAGGGATCCTGGAAAGGTAAGTACGTTTTGTTATGTTATTTATCTTAAGCTACAGGGGCAATAAGCAGGACTACAGGGGCAAGTAGAGGGCTTACAGGGGCAATAGCAGGGTCTACAGGTTAAGGCACTCGCCAGGACTAACAGGGGCATCTAGCAGGCGACGTACAGTGGGAAAATGGCTACCAGAGATGCAATTAGCAGGGTATACATAGGGAACTGACTCCAGGGCCCAACTGGCAACAGGGAGAGACATTCAGGGGGGCCAAACTGGCAGGGATACAGCGAGGCCAGCTGGCTACCGGGGACAACTGACTACAGGGGCAAGTAGCAGGGCTACAGGGGGCAACTGACTACAGGGGCAACTAGCAGGACTACAGGGGCATCTAGCAGGACTACAGCGGCGGAAACTGGTACAGGGGCCAACTGGAATACAGGAGGGCAACTGTGATACAGGGAGGCAACTGGCTACAGGGGGCAATATGGCTACAGGATAGCAATTTGCAGGACTACAGGGCAACTGACTACAGGGGCACACGGCTACACAGGGGGCGACTACAGGGGGCAAAACTGGCACTGGCTAGGGCCAGGGCAAAGGCACACTGGTACAGGGGCAACTTGCAGGGTAACAGGGGGTCAACTGACATACAGGGGAAACTATCATGGTACAGGGGCAACTGGACTACAAGGGCAAACCATCTGGCATACAGGGGCAATCTATCATGGTGCCAGTGTCCTACTGTCTGGTCTACGGGGGAGTATTACATGTCCATGGGGCAACTATCTGGCTACAGGGGGCAAACTATTGGTGAGCATTGTGGAGCATTATTTACGGAGGGAGCGGGCGGCAAACTTCTTCACTTCAGCCCTCGTGCAATGTAGCTAAGAAGGCCCTGACTTAAAATGAACCACTTTTTATGATTCTGATAACGTTGTTTAATGCTTATTTATAAGTTTTACATTTACATGTAGCTTTGTCTATCTGTCTTTCATTAACGTCATTATGATTTTTAATCGTTCAGGCGCGCGGTGGTCTTTACTTTTAATGTAAGAGTGAGTAGCCTGCACAACTATATATGCAGCTATGGGAGTGAAGTAGAGTGGCTGTACAGGGCAGCGGGGCTCGACCACTAAAGACGGCCAGAGGGACGCATTCTTACTGTCCCTGACTCCTCCATCATGCACATTACAGTGCTCAATGAATGGTGTATATACAAGGGACAGCTCAGGGAAGCCTCATGTGTCCAGTGGTGATATCAGTCAACAGGGTCGTGGTAAATGCAAGAGTGCTGAGTTTTATAGGATCCAGTTCAGCTCCTCTGCTAGTGCTATGGGCTGTGTTTTCCTGTATTTCCCAGTCACAAGGAAAACCAGCAAAAAAAATCAAATAAAAAATACCCCCAAAGCTCCTTCCTCAGCTGAGGGGGAGGGGGGTAAATTAAAAAAAATATAGTCAAATCTTCAAATAAGAAAACCGGGGGACTAAACAACTCGCAACTTTTGTATATAAATGTATGTGATGGAAAAAGTGACACGATTGAAAAACTTTGCACCAATTTTGGTGTTAAAAAAATAAACTAAAAAAAAAATTTGAAAAACATTTTCTTTTTTTAAACTATTTTCCCCTCATTATTATTTAAAAAAAAATACAAAGATTAGATACAAAAATTAAAACCTTAAATATGTAAAAAAGGTGAAACATTTAGCAGAATAACCGAGTGCAGTAAAAGCGTTTTTAGTGTTCAACCTGCGTGTACATAAAATAAATAAAATAAATGTGCCTGGTCGGGAAGGAGGAAAACGGGGCGAACATGAAAATGGGTTAAAAAGAGATTGTGCTGTTAACGGGAGGTTTATCCAAAGGTTCAACAGAACTTGCTCCAGCTGACCGCTCCAGGCTCATAACACAGTGTATGTCTAGCAGTAAGACTGTCCCTTTTTGCCCCTAGCAACCAATCAGAGCTCACAACACCAATCAGAGCCCATAGCAAAACCCAAACAAAAGCTCCCGCTTTTAGTTTTGAAGAGCGGTATATGAAATGAAAGCTGATCTCTGATTGGTTGCTATGAGCTTTAGTTGGTTGCCATGAGCTGTAGTTGGTTGCTATGATCCCTGATTGGTTGCTATGAGCTCTGCTTGGTTGCTATGAGCTCTGATTGGATTCTATGGGCTCTGATTGGTTGCCATGAGCTCTGATTGGTTGCCATGAGCTCTGATTGGTCGCTATGGGCTCTGATTTGTCGCTATGGGCTCTGATTGGTTGCTATGGGCTCTGGTTGGTTGCTATGAGCTCTGGTTGCTATGGGCTCTGATTGGTCGCTATGATCTCTGATTGGTTGCTGTGAGCGCTGATTGGTTGCTGTGGGCTCTGATTGGTTGCTATGAGCTCTGCTTGATTGCTACGAGCTCTGATTGGTTTCTATGGACTCTGATTGGTTGCTATGAGCTCTGATTGGTCGCTATGGGCTCTGATTGGTTACTATGGGCTCTGATTGGTTGCTATGAGCTCTGCTTGATTGCTACGAGCTCTGCTTGATTGCTACGAGCTCTGATTGGTTGCTACGGGCTCTGATTGGATTCTATGGGCTCTGATTGATTACTATACGCTCTGATTTGTTGCTATAGGCTCTGATTGGTTGCTATGAGCTCCGATTGGTGGCTATGAGCTCCGATTGGTGGCTATGAGCTCTGATTGGTCGCTATGAGCTCTGATTGGTCGCTATGAGCTCTGATTGGTCGCTATGAGCTCTGATTTGTTGATGTGGGCTCTAATTGGTTGCTATGGGCTCTGATTGGTCGCTATGATCTCTGATTGGTTGCTGTGAGCGCTGATTGGTTGCTATGGGCTCTGATTGGTTGCTATGAGCTCTGCTTGATTGCTACGAGCTCTGATTGGTTGCTATGGACTCTGATTGATTGGTTGCTATGAGCTCTGATTGGATTCTATGGGCTCTGATTGGTCGCTATGAGCTCTGATTGGTCACTATGGGCTCTGATTGGTCACTATGAGCTCTGATTTGTTGATGTGGGCTCTAATTGGTTGCTATGAGCTCTGATTGGTTGTTATGGGCAACAAGGACTGTCTTACTACTAGACAGTTTTCATACATAAGGTAAAATAGTAAAATACTCTCTGCACTCTGCTGATGGGCAATGATTCCTATCACAAGTCTATAGACTGGGATGTTTCTGTAAAAGTAATCTTCTACATTTCCGTACATGTGATTATTATATGTACACAAAGCCGGAACCATCTGTCTCTACTGCTGTCATGGCGTATACCAACCACAAGCTAAAATGAACATGGTCAGCATGTTAACCGTTAAATATACCCCTGCTTGATTCACTGCTGTGATCTGAGTGGAGCCCTACTCACACCTACACCCCCAGACGGTGATTCACTCAGCCGCCATGTGCCTGTGAATAACACGCCGGGCTCTGTGGATTCACTCAGAGTCTTCTCATGATTTCCGGAGTTGTTTTTGTTTGGGTTTTT
>JAODAL010037270.1:0-40629 GCA_025379985.1 Phyllomedusa bahiana | reverse complement strand
TTAAAGGTTTTTCCACCTTCCTGTGTACTGTGCCCTACGGTACTTGGCACTCTACTGCTGCACGTCCTGAGTTGCTCCACCGTGACATTTGAAGAACGTGAAGCAGACGCCAGATGTCCCCATTTGATCAATCAGCAAGGTCTCCATTTCCTATTTTACTCTCTATTTGGGTGGGTGGAGGAAGTGCTGAGTTTGGTTTTGTTCAGGGACCCAGGAGGGGGCCCACCCATAATGTTTTTTCATTTTGATGGCCTTTATGCAGGATCATTTTGGGGAAATGGAGCATCCAAAGCATAAAGTGAGAGATGGAGCCTTGATTTCCCAGCCCGGTCGAGGGCACCTAGCAAACTGATTTCCTCTTCTTCCTCCTCCGCCTCAAATCGCCACAACATTCTTTCCAAGGCAGGGACGTCGGTAACGTCGGTGTTCTAGGAAAACACCTCTCCTCCTCCTCCTCAACTTCCTCCGGCACAGCTTCAAACACACCCCGGGACTTGTCTCAGATGATGCACCCTGAGAACCTGATGCGCCGCCTTGCACTAGCCCTGGACCCCGACCACTGCCTAATGAAGGACCGATAAAATTGAGAAACTGTTGTGCCTGTGGATTCGACGGAGAAAAAGGCTCCGTGTCCGCATCTGTGTCCGTCTCCTCCTCCGTCGCTGGCGGGACCTGATGTTTCAGAGTGTCCAACGATCGTTCCAGAACTATAATCCCAGAATGCTCAATCCCTGACAAGGGCATCGTCCGCACTGACCCTTTTGGTGGCTACATCAAAACTGCCAAGGATGGTGCAGAGCTCTTTCACCTGCCTCCACTCTCGGCGGCTCAACACCCCGAGGTCCGCACCGCTGCTTGTCAGGCCAGTTGTAAACTTCGTACTGGTAATGGCATTGCGCTGCTGCCACAATCGCTGGAGCATGTGGATGGTGGAATTCCAGCGTTGTTGCCACGTCAACAAGAGACGGTTGACGGGGGAGGCCGACTGACGCTGCAAGCAGCCAGGTGAGACGAAGCAGGGTGCGAACGCGGGAAGTGGGGAACTCAGACCTCGAGCCTTCCTCAGCAGGCAGTCCAGACATGGGTAGCTCTTTAGAAATTTCTGGACGACAAGGTTCATGGGCATGTGCCAGGCAAGGGTTTTGCTCCAGCTACCGTCTTAAGGGCGGCCCGCAGATTTCGCCCGTTATCGCACACCACCTTGCCTGGCACAAGGTTCTTGGCACCCAGCCCGCAAATCGGTCTTGTTACGGGAGAGCCGTCCACAGCTCCTGACCTGTGTGTGGACGGTCTCCAAGGACAGATTAATTTCAACACGGCCTGGTTTCTCTGGGCACGTGATGCCACCAGAGGACCTTGAAGGAAAGAACCCTGCACCATCCCTGCGGTTTTGAAGAGCGTGCACCGGGGCCGGAGAGCCACCGTCAAACCCCCAGAGACTTTCCCCCCAGCTCACCATGAGCGTCACAGAGATATAGCGGCCTTGGCCGTGCTTACTAGTCCATGTGTCGGTGGTCAGATGGACATTTCCGGACCAGATGCAGACAACTCGCTTGAAATTTTAGATGACACGTGGCTGGCCAGGGCAGGGACGGCTTTTCTGGCAAATAAATGCCTGCTCAGCATCTGGGGGGGGGGGCAGGCACGGGCCATGGCATGGCGGAACCCGTCTGTGTCTACCAGACGAAAAGGCAACATTTCCAAGGCCAAAAGCCTGGCAATGCCGACATTCAGGCTTTTGGCTTTGGGTTAAAGTGTTTCTTCTGCTCCCAACCCTGGAAGACCGACGGCTGGCTGCTAGACTGGCCGCTGTACGGCATGCAGGTTATCAAACTAGCGGAAGGAGAAGGGGTAGGATGGGTCTCTGGTGGTGCTGGTGGTACTCGGGCGACGGTGGAGGCTGAAGCGGAGGCTGATCCCTGATCATGACTCTGAGAGACATGGGCAGCTGAGGAACGCTTGGTGGTGGCGGAGGAGGAGGAGGCGGAGACAGAGGGTGTGACAGTGGTTGGAAGCTCGGCGTCGGTCTGGCCTTTTTTGGCCAAGTGTTGCCTCCATTTCAACTCATGCATTCGCTGCATGTGACTAGACATATTGGTGGTGGTTAAACACCTAAGATTCTTGCCTCTACTTATGCGTTTACGGCAAAGGCGGCATATGATATCGCTGGGTGCATCAGAGGCTTGCTCAAAGAAGGCCTAGGCTTGAGAGGTCCTGGACCTTTTTGACAGCGAAAAGCGAGGAGCGGGGTTTCCGCTGACCATGGCTGGTGGAATCATATAGCGGACTTCTACGACCTCCCTCTCCCTTTTTGAGGCGGGACCCGTACTGACACTACCCCATCGTCTTCCTCCTCGTCCAGTGATGAAGCGCTCGCAAGCAAATTCTGCTGAAAAGACCATGTTGGGTCCGCAATGTCGTCATATCCTCATCAACACAGGTGACTTGGTCGTCCTGACATTCTGCATCCAGGAGCTGCGGGCTACAAGCAAGAGGGACTGCAAGGCGTTGCCGACCACCCGGGATTTTTGCCGATTGACCGGCTTCCTTCTCCTCCTCTGATGGCATCAGTAACTGGGCATCAGAGCAGACAAAATCATCCTCTTTGGCCTCTTGATCTTTTAACATGCCTTCTGACCCCAACCGCATTTTGTCATCAAAGAGGTCTTCAGAAAATGGATTATCCACAGTGGTGGGTACACGAGTTGACATTTGGGCTGCCTTCGCTTCATGTTGGACGGATGCTGATGATACCGATGACGACATTTGTGGCCGTGACTGGGAGGACGGGGAGGTAAGACTGCTGGATGCAGGTTGCATTAACCACTGAAGAGCAGATTGGCGACGCTGTTCGTTACTGAGATTCACAGGGCCCTGACACAGCGATGACAGGCCTGACGGTCCTGCAACCGACGACCCGCTGGCATGCGTGTTATCACCAGCACTGGAAGGATCACCTTCTCTCATACCTCTACCTCCATGTCCTACCCCCCTCTTTGCTCGCTTACCACCTGCATTTCACTCCATGTTCAGAAAGATAAAAATTTGAGAAGGTATGGAAGAGTTTTGGAAAGTCTCTTATTAAAAGACGGCAAATCACAGCTATTCTGAAATCCCTCAAATCAAAACAAAATTGCTGTATTCAAATTTAAGTGCAAGGTGCCTCTATCAACAAAGCTGGACTGGGCAAAAGTGAAAAAACACCTATCTGAAATGTATACGGATAATAAACGGTATTTTTTGCACCTAAAAATACACCTGCGGTGACGACAAAATTGCTGTATTCAAATTTAAGTGCAAGGTGCCTCTATCAACAAAGCTGGACTGGGCCAAAGTGAAAAAACACGTATCTGAAATGTATACGGATAATAAACGGTATTTTTTGCACCTAAAAATACACCTGCGGTGACGACAAAATTGCTGTATTCAAATTTAAGTGCAAGGTGCCTGTCAGGGACCAGTCAGGGACCCACGCGAAGACACAGACAGAGTGAGGCCCTGACACTGGTCCCAACCCCTGTCCCTGCCTTTTGGGGGTATCCGACTCCTTAAAAGGTCGGCCCCAACCAGAAGACTGAAGACTACACTGAATACGTGGGGACACAAGACACAGATAAACAAATATAAAACACAATAAGGGAATGTCAGGTAAGCAAGGTTGGCAGCAAGCGGGCAGCACAGTACCAAATCGGGAGACAGAGAGAAAAACGTAAGACAAGCCAAAGGTCAATAACGGTCGGGTGCAGAAGTACAAAATCACAAGGAGAAAGAATGGTCAGTAGCGCAGCAGGGTCAGGCAACAGGAAGGACAGAATAAAGGCAAAGCTAGCAACAGGCAGAAGACCTCTATAGCAGGCAATGATGAAGGTGAAATGAACCTTTAAATAGGGAACCAAGGAAGGCAGGATTGAGGTCATAGGTGGAAAGAAACACAAGGCTGGATAGGAACAGAAGGTTGTCAATAAAAAGGAGAAACTCATTAACTCCAAGAGTGCTGGAGGATTCCTGGCCAGGGCGTTGGCCAGGAGTCAATCAAGCAAAGAGCGAGGAGAACACAGTTCACACTTAGTGAATACAATTCCAAAACATCAAGTAAGAAACCAGGGCTTCCGTCGCAACGGCCGCGGCCGGCGAACAGAGCCCAAAGCTGAGGTTCTGTCAGGCATGATCATGACAGTGCCTCTATCAACAAAGTTGGACTGGGCAAAAGTGAAAAAACACTTATCTGAAATGTATACGGATAATAAACGGTATTTTTTGCACCTAAAATTACACCTGCGGTTACGCCAAAATTGCTGTATTCAAATTTAAGTGCAAGGTGCCTCTATCAACAAAGCTGGACTGTGAAAAAGTGAAAAAACATGTATCTGAAATGTATACCGATAATAAACGGTACTTTTTGCACCTAAAAATACACCTGCGGTGACGACAAAATTGCTGTATTCAAATTTAAGTGCAAGGTGCCTCTATCAACAAAGCTGGACTGACCAAAAGTGAAAAAAACACCTATCTGAAATGTATACGGATAATAAAAGTGGAGTTTTGCACCTAACAAATAGACCTGCAGTTACTAGAAAAGATCTGTATCATAATATAAGTTCAGGCTGCCCAACATACAAGTAATATTTCAACAGAAAACTGTTAATAAAAAGCCATTGCAATGCAATGTCTAAACTAAGTCTGGGCTGCACTATATCCACTATCCTTTAAAGAGCTTGTCTGTGTTCACCCACGCCCCCTCCCCACCCCCCACTCTCCCTGTGACTTTACAGGGCTAGATGCTCCTTTAAAATTCTCAGCCTAACTACCTAAAATCTGCAAATCTCTAATCTACCTAGGTTCTAATGTTCACGGCTAAAAGTATAGCTGTCTCTGTGAACAAATAGAACAATTTCGCTGAGCTGTTTGCTGAGCTGTTTGGACAGAGGCAGAGCGCACATCCTGCTCCTATGAGACGCTGACACACACTGAGGCAGAACAGGAAGGGCTGTTCTATGTAAAACGAGGTCATGTGATTTTTCCAGCCAATCGCAACCATACACATCCCAGTCATGACGTCACACACACAGCTCACCCTGCTCTATTCTCTAAGCTGATTTGCTGGCCGCCAAAATGACAGGAAGCACTGAAAATGGCGCAATATTAATAGATTATGCACAGATTTTAACCTAAATTATCGCGTGATAGAAAAAATCTGATCAATATAAAACCCGTGCCGATTTCAACTTTGTCGATAATAATCGCTCAACACTAGTCATGGTGAAATCACTAACAGAGTTCAAAAAGGGTCTGGATGCATTTCTAGAGTGTAATAATATAACAAGTTATAGTGACTAGGATTCTGGAGGAGGGTTGTTGATCCAGGGATTTATTCTGATTACCAGATAGGAGTCAGGAAGGAATTTTTCTCTTAAAATTAAGACAATTGGCTTCTATCTCATGGGGTTTTTGTCCTCTTCTGGATCAACACTATAGCACAATATTCTGAACTGTATGGACGTCTGTTTTTTTTTTTCAGACTTATAAAGTATATATCAAAGGTGACGTTATCTGGATGTTTCTGTCATCCATAGACATTTTTCAAGGGAACATCTTGTGTTTAGTATTTGATGCCTCTTTGAGTGGATCCAGGAGGCATCACATACATACAGTACTATAAAATGTAGGAGTTCTCAACTGACACCCACACTTCAAATAAAAAGGTTTGCAGGAGCATTTGTAAATATCTTCTAGCTTTCCTTAGACTGAGCATGCCAGATATAAAGCCCCACTACAAACATCACACAGTGGATGCAAAGCCATATCAATGTCTGCATTTACTTTATATTAGGGACTTATTAAGAGAAGTGTACATTTGGGGTTCTATTTTCCTCTGTCTAAAAAGATCTCTTCACACTGTATTCAAGAATTACCACTAAAAACTAAAATGCTTGATACTTCTGATTCTTGATTAATTTGATAAATCTAGGGAGTCACTGTGGTTACTATCTGCACACCAATAGTTATAAATTCATAGTGAAGACAAAACACTTAAATATCTTTTCTGTATAAATGCATGATGGATTTTAATTTCCATAAATAGTTTAAAAGCAGTGTTTTATTCTGTACTGAGACACTAAACATTTAGAGCAAAGAAAGCAGTAATCCATATAAATGTATACTCCTACTCTTTTCTTGTCAACTATCAAGTTGAAAGTATTGTTAATTTATAACTTGACCTTATTGCTACTCAAGCCACATTACTTATTAAAATTATATAAACAATACATATTACCTTCATACTCTTCTGGCCTAACATCCTGTTGTACCTGTCAAACTTCCTAAACATTCCTACTCAGTTGGAACTCAGTCATGCAGCAATTCATTTTATAAATGTAAACTTGCACATTGAGTAATATAAGCAGTGACAGAAAAACAGAAAATATACTGATGATGCTGAAAGGTTAGCATAATTCATGTACCCTCAAAATACCTCTGCATCCCTCATTACATTCTCAATCCTCTACATCCATGACTTAAACCTCTACATCCATGACTTAAACCCCATTTAGGCCCCGTTCACACGGCTTATTTGCCGACGGATTGGCGCCGTATTCCGCGCCGGATTTGCGCTTCAATACGGCGCCAATCCGTCGGAGTCATTATGGTAATCCACTGCTCTCATAGAGAACAGTGGAATCCGTCGCTCCTCCCCGCTCGGCAAATCCGCCGCGGGGGGAGAAAGTAACATGCACATTATTTACGGCGCGGATGCGCCGTAAACAATGCATTGTCTATGGGGCCGGGAGCGGCGCCCCCGCCGCGCTCCGGCCCCGCCCCCGTACCGCCCCTTATTCACGGCGGATTTGTGCGCTCAATACGGCGCACAAATCCGTCGGGAATAAGCCGTGTGAACGGGGCCTTACTCTGTTAAACTAAAGTTTAAAAACTGTATAAACAAAATAGTGGTTTATGCACGTTATGCAATGTAATATGGTTAATTTATGTGTACCGTATATACTCGAGTATAAGCCGAGTTTTTAGCACAAAAAATGTGCTGAAATCCGACCTCGGCTTATACTCGAGTCACTGTCAACAATCGAGCGCTGCGATGGCCCATGTGCCGGCAGGGACGCTTCAGTTATACGTGACTCCTCAGGGAGCGCATATAACTGAATGCCGAGTACCTGACAGCGTCCAGGCCCTGCGGTGGGCCAGGCGCTGTCAGCTATCTCTTCCCCTGTATGCGACTCCTCCGGAGTGCACACAGGTGAAGAGATACCACTGCGGAGCAGAGAGCGAGCGCTTCCTGCTCCGCAGTGGACTCCGGGTGGCTGTAGACTCGTGGCTGTCCGGAGTTTCCGGCACAGGCAGCGTGTGTTATCACGGAGGAGGCCGCCCGGGAGACGGCCAGCAGGGATCGAGGTACGTGCTTGCTTGTTGTTTTAAAACCCTACCTATACCTGCCTCTAGCCTGCCTAGGGGGACCTATACCTGTCTATAGCTGCCTATAGCCTGCCTAGGGGGTCCTATACCTGCCTATAGTTTGCCTATACCTGCCTATACCCTGCCTATAGCCTGACTAGAGGACCTATACCCTGCCAATAGCCTGCCTAGGGGGACCTATATCTGCCTATAGCCTGCCTAGGGGGACCTATACCCTGCCTATGAGGACCTATACCTGCCTATGGGGGCAATTACCTGCCTATAGCCTGCCTAGGGGGACATATAGCTGCCTATACCAGCCTATGTGGGACATTAAACTGCCTATACATGCCTATAACCTGCCTATGGGGGACATTAATCTGCCTATACCAGCCTATATCTGCCTATGGGGGACATTAAACTGCCTATGGGGACATTAAACTGCCTATGGGGGACATTAATCTGCCTATACCTGCCTATATCTGCCTATGGGGTACATTAAACTGCCTATACCTGCCTATGGGGGACATTAATCTGCCTATACCTGCCTATGGGGGACATTAAACTGCCTATGTAATTTTATTGGAATCTATTTTTATTTTTAAAATTCACCAGTAGCCGCTGCATTTTCCACCCTAGGCTTATACTCGAGTCAATAAGCTTTCCCGTTTTTTGTGGCAAAAGTAGGTGCCTTGGGTGCCTCGAGTATATATGGTACGTATCATATACTTTATTGAGGAAATCTGCCAAATCAAATACAGGAGTATCTGAAAACTGGTATAGTCCCTTCTCCCCCCGTCAGCTGGTAACGTCAGGATGAAGGTGGCTTAGTTTCTCTGCATTGACAGATGTAGGGGATTTCTGTGTTTATTTGGGACCCAAAACCTCCTGGATTTTCTCTATCATCAGTTGTAATGTCATGAGTAAAATCTTGCCTGGGAAGTCTAGAAGTAACTTAGCTTTGGGCCATTTTTATCTTACAGAGTTTACTTTGTTGGTGTAATGTTTATTTTGTGTAAGGAAATTGTCAGTAAGGCCTCGTTCACACGGCTTATTTCAGAACGTATTTACAACGGATTGCCGATCGTAAATACGTTCTAAAATCAGTTGAAAATCAGTTGCAAATAAGTGCCACTAAGTGTGGCACGTATTTGTAACTGATTTCCCGACGGATTCACCATCTCCAATCATTGTAGGTGGTGAATCCGTCCGTAAATAATTGACATGTGAATTGTTTTTCCGTCCGGATTGCCGTCGTCAATCCGCGGTGGCAATCCGGAAGGGAACTACGCGTCGTGTGAACGACGAGCCGTATTTTCTATTGAAATCAATAGAAAATAGGCTGTGACTTATTTCGGCCGGATTTGCGGACGGATTGATGATCGTCAATCCGACGGCACAGACGCGGCGAAATAAGCCGTGTGAACGAGGCCTTAAGTTCATTGTATTTCTAGTCTATTTCTTATTTGTTGTATTGTTTTATTACAAAACAAAAAATAATAGAAAGATATGAAGTAATGAAGATGACATAATATTTCTCTACTGGCCATAGGTGTATTTCCCATTACCCGAACATGATCCCTAATGACAGGTGTCTTCACTGATTGATCCATCACCCTATCAAATATTGCTGTGGCAATGGATTCTAGATCTTTACGCTGGCTCCATCTAGAACTCCTTTTATTCTTTCTCATAACTTTATTTTTTTAAAGCCACCTAGACTGAGACAGTCTTAAAATTTAGACTTGTGAATCCTGCCAGGTCGCAGCTATTGTGTATTTGCCACAATATTGGCAGACTTTTCTGATGCAGCAATACAGGCATCCACATACCAAATGTCACCTTAAAGTTGTGATTTCCTGTTAGGACTGTTCCAGATTTGCTGTAGTGGCTACCATCAAGACCAGCTGCCTAAGTGCTTGTATTTAAGTGTATAGTGCAGGAGGTTTAAGCGGAGCGGATCCAAGCCTTTTTTTCATAAGCTTTCTGTGACTAACATGCAATTGTAAGGGCTTGTTAACATAACATTTTTGTGATCCGTTTTACAAATCTGTTTTACCAATCCGCAAAACGGATCTAACAGTTGTCAGCGTGATTAACATTGAGTTCAATGGCAAAAGTGCATTGCTGTTCTCATGGGAGATTGGCGATGCGCTTTTGAGGGCTCTCCCGCACTGCGCTTTTCGCATCGGCTTTAAGAATTGACATGTCAATTCTTATTGCGGTTTACGCAAGTGAAAGCCCATAGGAGATAATGGAGTCCGCTTTTGGCACCTGTCCAAAAGTGCTCCATACTCCGGGTACGTATCAGCTGCGCTTTGAATCTTGTAAGCGGATGCGAAAAGCACAGTGAGTGGCTGCAGGTGGATCGCGGGACCGGATCGCGGGACGGCATGGCTGCAGGTGGATCGCGGGACCGGATCGCGGGACCGGATCGCGGGATGGCGCGGCTGCAAGTGGATCGCGGGACGGCTGAACGGAGGTGCGGGCCGGAGACTCAGAACGGAGGTGCGGGCAGGAGACTCTGAACGGAGGTGCGGGCAGGAGACTCTGAACGGAGGTGCGGGCAGGAGACTCTGAACGGAGGTGCGGGCAGGAGACTCTGAACGGAGGTGCGGGCAGGAGACTATGAACGGAGGTGCGGGCAGGAGACTCTGAACGGAGGTGCGCGCAGGAGACTCTGAACGGAGGTGCGGGCGGGAGACTCTGAACGGAGGTGCGGGCGGGAGACTCTGAACGGAGGTGCGGGCGGGAGACTCTGAACGGAGGTGCGGGCGGGAGACTCAGAACGGGGGTGCGGGCAGGAGACTCTGAATGGAGGTGCGGGCAGGAGACTCTGAATGGAGGTGCGGGCAGGAGACTCTGAATGGAGGTGCGGGCAGGAGACTCTGAATGGAGGTGCGGGCAGGAGACTATGAATGGAGGTGCGGGCAGGAGACTATGAATGGAGGTGCGGGCAGGAGACTATGAATGGAGGTGCGGGCAGGAGACTATGAATGGAGGTGCGGGCAGGAGACGAGAGAGAGAGAGATTCTCGCTCCCTCCCTCCCTCATCTTGCAAACGTATCCGGAAAGCGGATCCGTAAAACGCAAGTCAAAAAGCATACAATACGGATCCAAATAAAGTATCAACTGTTGCGTTTTTCGGTTCCGCTTTCCGGAAACGCTTTTCACTCGTCAAAAAATGGATCTGTAAAAAGGATCCAAAACATCGTGTGAACAAGCCCTAAAGCTTCATAAGACTTTATTTACAAAATGGTTAGCAACAAATGTACAAGCAAGTACCTAAAATGTCTTTGGAAGATGCATGGATCCTTGGGACCACATCTGACAGTTGCTTGACCAGACACAGCCAGGGTTGTCAGGGGTGAAGTCAGGACACCGGGCAAGCAGACTAAGAACATGACAGTTTGTGACACAAGAATACAGGATCAACAGAGGGGATAAGTAAGACCAAGGAACAGCAAATTGAATGCTGGATTAGGGCTTATATCCAGAAAGACAAATGATATCAGCAGGCTAAGATCAAGATTAGTAGATGACAGCATCAGGCTTGAAACTGGAGTGACAGATGACACCAGCGGGCTGGGAACTACATCAGCAGGTGACACCAGTGAGCTTGGAACCGCATCAGCAGACCACACCAACGGACTTAGATCAGGATTAGCAGATGAAAACAGTGGTCTTGGAACTGGATCAGCAGATAACACCAGTGGACTCAGAACCGGATTAACAGACAGAACCAGTAGGGTTGGGACTGGATCAGCAGACAATACCAGCAGGCAAAGAACAGGTTTAGCAGATGAAACCAGCGGTCTTGGAACTGCATCAGTAGACAACACCAGCAGGCTAGAAACTGGTTTAGCAGATGACATCAGCAGGCTACTAACCAGGTGCACAGATGACACCAGCAGGCTTGGAATTGAAACAGCAGATGACACCATTGGGCTAGGAATCAGAACAACATATGACACCAGCAGGCTCAGAATCGGCAGAGCAGATGAAACCAGCAGGTAGCAGACTGACCAGGACTAAACACCAATAAACGTGAAACGCAGAGATAAAATCTGAAGGGCTAAGCAGAAATGGACACCGGGAGATATGCTGAAGTCAGAATCAACCAGGCAACTTAAACAGCTTACGGTTATAGGACACAGGAACTAAGGAACCACAGGAACATCAAGGACTTGAGCTGTAGCACAGCCAACCCTAGTAAGCTGTACAGATTCTCAGGTACAGACCAGTGTGGTAGCTGAGCTTTATAGCTGCACATGATGAGTGCCGAATCTCAGATGGCATCATTAGAGCCAGGGAGTTAACTGTTGCCTTGCTGGATGAATAGACAGGCACAGTGGAAACAACATACCAACGCCCAGCATCAAAAAACGTATGTTGCTGTCAGAGAGGAGTCAAAGGAGCCTGCAGATTGTAACAACATCATCCATGGTTCTAGTTGTCTCTGCCCATTGCAAGTTCCATTCTCCTTTTGGAGTTCTCAATAGATCACTAAATACAGCAGGCAGGTTACTGTTTGTGGTGGACATTTACTTTGTTGTCCTTCAGGCTCCACAGGGTGAAGGTTAGCCACTAACAGCTATTTACTGTATGCGATGACTACTTAGCCTTAAGGCAAGTCTACTTCTGACCAAGTTTACACAGCCTTGTCCTCATTTCTGCTATTAAGCACCAATACATTTAACTAAAGTCTTTTTACCTGGCTTCCGATATCTACTAGCTCTTATAAAGAAAACAATTGTGCTTGTCCTACTTGATGTATCACTCACAGGAGCAATGATATATCCCAGAGAAGGATGTAAAAATCAGCCTGGAGCTGCCTTTTAGTCAATTCATGCTGTTTCTTTTTGTCACAGCCAGGATAGGAGATAGACTGGGGTCTCTTGTCTCCTTGTTCTGAGTCCTGGCCAGAGGATCCCTGTAGCAAACTGCAAGCAGTGTAGCAACCATTATTGAAAAATACAACTAACAACAAAGTTTATGATAACTACAGCAGAACAGGATGACTGTATGGCATATACATATGAAAGAAAAAAGTGCTACTTTTCTCATGCAGGCATATCGATAATTGTTGTCAAAACTTGTGAAAATTTGTGTTTTCTACCTTTGGCTATGTCTACACTGCATCAGAGAAAAAACGGCCCTTAAAGCGGCCGTTCTTTCCCTGATGCAGGAGCGCGGCTTTTGTCACGCTTTGTGCAAAAGCCGCGGCCGCTTCTCTTTTTACCGACGCCCCCCATACAATAGCATTGTATGGGAAGACGTCAAGAAGACGAGAAGCACCGGCGTATTATACAACATGTTGTATAATGCGCCGCTGCCGAAAGACGGGCAGAGAAAAGACGAGCTGTGTAGACAGCAACTCGTCTTTTCTATTGCCGTCTATGGCATCACACTGACGATCGTATCTCCGGCGCTTTTAAAAAACGAAAAGTGAAGGAGATACGAACGTAATCATGTGCAGTGTGGACATAGCCTTAAAGGGGTTGTCTCGCTACAATGATTGGGTTTTAATTAAAAGATCTTTAAAAAACAAGCAGCTTTGCAATATATGTTCATTACAAATGTCCTACTGATTTTGAGCTAGCCCTGTTAGTATTACTACATCAGCTTCTCAAATCTCTATAGTAGCCAACCTGTTGATCCTTATCTTACTGGCTGTCAGGTCTGAATGACTCATCACCTTTGAAGATAGGTCGGAGCAGAGAGCCCCTCCCGCACAGAATGCTTCGGGAGGGGGAGGAGGACTCTGGCGTCTGTGTCCTTACTGCCTGGATTAACCCTGTGTGTGCCTGCTTCCTCCTGCTCTCTACACAGATAGATGTGACAGCAGTGACCCTGTCTGTTACTATAATCATGATATGTCTTTGGAACTGTGACTATACTAATACTATACAGATCAGGGGGCATGTGAATACTTTATGTTCTCCTGTATTAGGGACACATCCTGAGTATAGTAACACTGCCCTTGTTGTTGCTGGAGATGTGGAGACTTGTAAGCTAAGCAGGGGATATAGGAACACATGCATCCCCTCTGTCTATTAGCACACAGCTTCATATTCCTCTCTACACTCCTAGATCAGCCCTCTCATGCAACAGACCTAGGCAGGCACACACAGGGTGAACTCTGAGAGCAAAACCCCTCCCCCCTGTATAGAAGTTACGTAGCTGCCTGTGTGCTGATGGGAGGGGGGAGAGGGAGCAGAACAGACAGACAAGCTAGCACCCCCTCAGTTCAACTTACCAGGGACACTGACAGGATGAAAGCTCGTAATGAGACAACTCCTTTAAGGTGCTTTAGCACACAGCTGTTTTTTTTGGGTTTTTTTTGTTTGTTTTTAATGCCATTCCAGTTCTTTAAGTCAAAGTCTTAAGTAAGTTTGAAAGGGATGGGACTTTTCTCCTTCCCGCTGGTTCCACTTCGGACTTAAAAACCTACAGCAGCATTTTTCAAAAAATCACTTTATGTAAAGTTACCCTAGAAATAAAATGTAAAGTTCAGTTTTTATTTTTGTTTTTTGGTCAGTTCAATATTCTAAAGCTGGAAAGAGATAGCATATAGAGTATTGATGTAAACTGAAATACAAGAAAATTTTAAACTTATACAGTGTGCATAATTATTAGGCAGTGAGTATTTTGGCCATAACATCACTTTTAAGAATATTTTTTTAACTCCAAGCTGTGTGGACTTGAATGCTTATTATATTGAAGCATATCAGGTAATGCATATTTGTGTAGTGAGGAAGGGTGTGGCCCAAGGAGATCAACACCCTATGTCAAGATGTGCATAATTATTATGCATCGTGATTTCCTCAGGCAAAATGGGCCAAAAAAGGGATTTAACTGACTCAAAAGTCAAACATTTATAAAAGTCTTTTAAAGGGACACAGCACTTTTGAAATTGTAAAGATATTAGGGCATGTTCACAGAACCAACAAACATTTTGTTGCAAATAGTCATCAGGATAGAAAGAAACATGTGAAAAAGACACAAATTAACCACTAAAGATTTGAGACTTGAAGCAGCCAAGAATCCATTATCCTCCAGTGCTTTCATATTCCAGAACTGCAATCTCCATGGAGAGCCTAGGAGGTGTTTAGTGCTCAGAGACATGGCCAAGGTAAGAAAGGCAGAAACCTGACCACTACTGAAGAAGACACATAAGTTCAAACGTCAAGTCTGGGCAAGAAATATCTCAAGACATCAAAATATTTTTCAAAGGACTGATGAGATAAGAATTACTCTTGATGGACCAAATTGATTGACCTGTGACTGGATCAATAACGTGCACAGATCTCCAAGCTATTGGAGGTGTGGTACTTATATGGGCTGTTATTATTAAAGATGAGCCAGAGGGACCTTTTTTGGGTTGAAGATGGATTTAAAGGGGTTGTCTCACTGCAAAGAATAGCTTTCAAAATATAAGGAACACTAAATGAAGACGTTTTCCAAATATATTGCTTTGTTCATCTTTTTTGTTAAGGAGCTACAAATGATTTTATCACCTTCTGAGGGCTTTCTAATTTCCCGAGTGACCGACCTGTGTACTTCTCCCCCAATGCTGTTTGTTCTATTTGATAGCAGGGGGTGATGTCATCACACAGGTCAAGGCTGGCAATGAGAGCTTGTGTGTTATCTGATCTTTCAGACAAAAAACAGTAATTACTCTACCGTTTACAATAGCTCAGAAGCTTCTCCAGACCTCAGAGAAGATTTATTTAATCTAGACTAAAACAGAAAAGTCTGAATACACGGAGCTCATATGCTAATTACAGACAGCTTGACCAGGAAGTGGCAGAGCAAAACAGCATTATTTCATTCATACATCCTATGAAACTTTGATATGAGACAACCACTTTAAAATCAACTTGCACACCTACTGCCAGTTTTTAGAAGACACGTTCTTCAAGCAGTGGTATTGAAAAAAGTTTCCATCTTTTAAAGCCAGGACAAAGCTCCACTACATGCATTGATGTGCTTTACTGTGTGGTTAGTTAGTAAGGGCTTAAAAAAGACATAGTCCCTTTTCTCACCTGACATAAACCACATTGAGAACGTGCAAGCCCTTTTTAAAGGATTGATTTATGGTGAAGAAAAGCAGTACACTTCTCTAAACACTGTCTGGGAGGCTGTGGTTGCTGTTGCACAAAAAACTGATTGATTATTGATAAAGAAACTGACAGACTACATGGATGGAAGACTTATAACTGTTGAAGAAAAGAAGGGTGGATATAATGGTCATTGTTTTTTGGGGAAATCTCAAAATTTTAAATTGCAAGTTGTTTCAAGGTGTTTCGAGGCAACCAAGTTTGAGGTCAGACCATTCATAACAATTAACACTGCGAGATCTACAGATGACCTAACCACAATACCAGGCACAAGCACCATTGGCTTCTATGGACCAGGGAGCATCTAAGCTGGAAGAGCGACCAGTGGTCCTCAGTGCTTTTCAGTGATCAAAGTCGATTCACTCTGAGCAGAAATGATGTCCGCCAATGATGCTGGAGACGTCAAGGAGACGTCTATGCATCAGCCAGGTCAGGTACCAGTCAGGTACCCTTGACAGTCATCTAGCATGTAGACCATGCTGATGTAAATGATTACAAATGGTCTGACGTGAAACTTGTTTATCTCTCACTTCCTTTAAATGTGTGTGAAATTGTGTGGCAATGATCCTTCGGTTCTGCAGGGCATTATTTACAATGAAGCGCTCATCAGAGTGTGATGTAGCCGAAGGACGTCCACTTATTTGCCTTCTGTGACTCTTCCAGTCTCTCTGTATCTCTGTTGTAATCTGTTGATGACAGACACTCTGTGACACTCTAAGCTCAGTGGCCACTTCTGTCTGAGAACATTCCGCTTGAAGCCTCGCAATGGTGAGATACTGTTGATTAATTTTAAGGCGTTGTCTTGGTCTCTTGATGTCAAACTTTTAACAACATGATGAGGAGGACTGTTTAAATCCAAATTCAAATTGATCCCCTAAATTTATTTGGCGATTCAGGAATCAAACACCTCTTGTGAATTTTGCCACAAAAGGGCATGTGTCATCAAAAAATGGCTTATTGTTTAACTCACGTTTTTATGTTAAAACATTTTTTAAGGATTTTTGTTTTTTTTTCTCCATATCACTTTCAATATTTTTTAAATAATTCTTAAGTAATTTTCACTTTCCCCACAAGGCCTAATACTAGTCTGACATTTACATTTAATGATTTTCAGCGGTCTGCTTATTATCAGCACAAACTGGGCTAGACTGAAAGGTGACACCAATGTGTATAGATAAAACAAGATCCATCAGTCATAATAGGAGATAGTCACAGTTAACCCTCTCTGCACACTGACTTCTTCCCAGGTCATATAGCATGTCTGTAAAACTCTCCTATAAAAGTCAATAGGACTGATCCAGTTCACAGGCTCCTATGTGTATGAAACTGCTGTGAAGCATCTCTCTAAATGCTGTTAAAGCAGTGCAAGCAAGAAAGTTTTCCCCAAAATCCTATACAGACAACCAAATTGAGAAATCTACAATCAGAAAATAAAAATGGCTAAGAAGAAAATAATTTGTGCCTTTTTTAAGTAAAACAACAACAAAAAAAATAGTGACATATCCCCTTTAAGCTCTTTGTTAGAGATCAGAAAGTTGTGCAAAATATACTGAAAAATTCAACAGTTGGACATGTGCATTCTAAAGTTAAGAAATGGTATTTCAGTTGAAATCTGTTTTAGAAATTTTGGTTAACATGTATGAATAATGTCACTGAAAGGCCAGTTCTAAATCACTTTAAGGCAGTGTAGAATGCACCAGAATGTCTGAACCTGTTCTTCTGCAGGTCACACATACAGGTGCAGTCTAGTGACAATACGACAATTCTGGCTCAGGCAGATCCCTTTAACCTGGTCTGGCTGTTCTAACTGTTCTGCGCCTAGATTTGGCGTCAAAGAATCATCAATGCCGGTCTGTCAAGCTTGGCTTGGTCTCGTGTATCCCGTATGCCTTAAACTATGGAGACAAGTTGCCGAATAAAGTAAGATAACATTACCTTGGTGAGTGCCGTGAAGATTTTCTTTGATTTTCTTTCTATGATTCACCAAAGTGAATCATAAATGTACCTACTTCTATGAATTTGGTGCAACGCCCCCAGAACACCCCTAATATTTGGTGCATTAAAAAGTGTCTTTGGCACATTACAAAGGGACTTATCGCGTCAAAGTTTGCAGTGTGCCTGTTCAAATATTTTTTTTTGGCTGAAAAAACACCAGAAAACTGGTGCAGCGCCGTTCATACTTGTCACACTTTATGTTCATCCTGAAATTTGAACCAAAACCAAATATCCTTAACTGTCTGTAAGTAGTGTATGTATGCTTTTATAGAGGCATTCTTGACAGCCTTTGAAGAAAAAAATACATAATCATGTTTATTTTTACATAAGTTACAGTTAAATTACAAAAAACATAGCCAAAAAATGTTGTTCAGGTCTGATAGAAGAATGTTGAAAGCAGAGGTACCATGAACTGGGCTACAAAATGCCTTCGATTAAAATGACAATCTTATCTTAAGAAATATGCAACTATATGATAAGAGATCCCGTGTCAGAGCTCTGCAATACAGATGGAAGGTTCCCACAGTTGCTGAGGCACCAAGACGAAAACCCTAAAAGAGTGTCCTCACCATGCTGTTTCACAGAGCCTGCTCTTCACAGCCATCTTCAGACTTCAGGCTGTGAGTGGTTCCTCAGCAGTGACTGACATATCAGCTCTGCTATTCCTAGCTGAGCCTAGCTGAGCATTATGATGGAGGGGTATTAACAGCAGTGCACAAGGTTACAGAGCTCTAAAGGGTTTGTCAGTAAGAAATATAAATAAGCTCCTGTGCTGCTGATAAGACACAACAGAGAGTGACCTCACTATCTCGACCATAGCAGCCAGGGCTGCTTCAGCACAGAGAGCCAGTTGGTAACCTAGGGAATCTTGTGTACACAGGCAGGGGGTAACTGCTCTTCCTTTGAAAAGAGGCAAATTCAGAATAGCAATATATTTAGTAATACACTTTACCTTTGCCGACATATTTAAAGCTAATAGATGTAATGAGAATAACCCCTTTTAGCAGTTTCAAATCAAAGAAAAATTACTATAGCTAAATTATGACTTCATGCATTTGTCATATACAATACAGTATTTAATGTCTACACAAATTATTGTAGGAAAAGACAATTTCTACTATTTAGTATTAAAATGAATATTAGAAGTTTAATGATTTACCAAAAATATCCACTAATAAAAACTCTACACAAGTGCAGCCCTTACCATTCATCTGCTTTGTGACACTCAAGCTTATGTGTATGGAAGGAAATCAGCAATTTGATGCTGACAATGTGATTAGTGCAACATCAGATTATGCTGTCTATCTAGAATAAATTAGCCCTATTGGCAACATTAGCTGACACAAAGGAAGTGAAAAGATTGCAGGCAGCATTAAAAATACCGGCATTAAACTAAAGATTCCTATAGGCAATTCAGAAAGGGTTAAATTTAAATGAGGCTAAAAATAGGTATTACCAAGAGTATGCATAAATTCATGATAAATTCAGATGTTTTCTTGACAAAGACCTGGTAGAATATACATGTTTCGAAGTCTTCTAACCACCCCCACATCTTTTTTTTTTAAATAAAGCCATATGGTTGTTCTTCTAACAGGGACCTGAAACCTGCTTACTGTAATTATGTTCATATGCTTATGCAACCTTTCTGAAGTTTCCAATTATCATGATTTAATGGGTTCACAGCGAGACTATTTTCTTGTGGTCATTTTTAAATTGCTTCACAACGAAACACTAATGGAAATTAGGAGGGATCAGAAAGAAGAACATTTAAGCTGAATTTATTAATATAAATCGCAGTCAGTGTTTTCATTTATCTAGCGCAACACTGATTTACTCTACACTTTCCTGTGGTGCAAAGAAATCATCATTGAGCCTCCATTCAACTGCAGCCTAAAGGAAGTGTGAATCTGTGTACATAGGCTGTTTTTGTTAGAGCAATAGCTTTGTTCCAGACATTATGTGTGGTGACCTCTGAACAGTGCATTACATCTAATCATTCAATATTTCATGGATTTAATTTAGCATAACTTCTGAAAGACAGAATAATAGAATGAAAGCAATATTTTTTGCATTCTTGCTATGAAACTCCAAGCAAAAATTATGGAGTCAACAGACTCAGAGGATACTTACTCAGATTTTTTATTTTGTAGTAAAACACAAATCACAGATGTGACATGAAAACAATGGGTGAAATCTATGAATTTGTCTTCACCATTTTTTTGCCTTATATTGCTGTTTCCATAGATGTATGAACAGACGTAAACTTTCCGCAATGTGCACATGACGACACGTTATAATTAGAGATGTGCAAATTTCTCAAAAATTCGATTCGGTGACTTTGCCAAATTTTCCGACAAAATTTGTTTCGGTCCGAATTACTTCGGGATGAATCGCGTTAAAAACAGCTATTTCCAGGTTGCACAGAGCCAGCAGGGTGCTGTAGAACGTTGTGCCATGCTTAAATATGCAGAGGGAGCTTGGTTTGGTCTTCATACACTGTTGTGTTTAGTATGACACGCACATGACTGCCGCCACTCTTAGAATCGCTTCACTATAAAATTTCCTGGGCACTTAAGAGGGCAAAACTGACCAAAGAACTGAAGCGGGAATGTAGCCAGATAAAGTCATGGCAGCGAAAGCTGGAAAAAAACAAGCTGAGAGCTCAGGTGACAACATCAGTGACAGAGTGTGGAGGCGACGGCGGCAACCACAGCAGCATTAGGTCAGACAGTGGCACAATGATATTCTGGAGGTGGCAAAAACAGGAGTAGGCCACACAGTGGCACAATGACACAGTGTGGAGGTCACGGCAGCAGCATGAGGTCAGACAGTGGCACAATGACATTCTGGAGGTGGCAAAAACAGGAGTAGGCCACAGAGTGGCACAATGACACATTGTGTAGGTTACGGCAGCAGCCACAGCAGCAGCATGAGGTCAGACAGTGGCACAATGACATTCTGGAGGTGGCAAAAACAGGAGTAGGCCACAGAGTGGCACAATGACACAGTGTGTAGGTTACGGCAGCAGCCACAGCAGCAGCATGAGGTCAGAGAGTGGCACAATGACATTCTGGAGGTGGCAAAAATTGGAGTAGGCCACAGAGTGGCACAATGACACAGTGTGGAGGTCACAGCAGCAGCAGCGTGAGGTCAGACAGTGGGACAATGGCATTCTGGAGGTGGCAAAAACAGGAGTGTGCCCCAGACAGGAACAATGAAAGAGTGTAGAGGGGACGGCGGCAGAAGCAACAGCGTGAGGTCAGAGAGTGGCACAATGACACAGTGTGGAGGTGACCGCAGCAGCAACAACAGCAGCAGCAGTATGAGGTCAGAGAGTGGCAAAATGACACAGAGTGGATGTCACGGCACCAGCAACAGCAGCAGCAGCATGAGGTCATAGAGTGACACAATTACAGAGTGTGGAGGTGGGTGGCAATACCAGTCCCTGGTAAAGATGGATGGTTGCAGATGGAGAAACTGTCAGCAGATGTGTGGCATCAGGCGGGTGGCGGCATCAGAATAGTGGCTGAGGCTGGTAGTTTGAACCCAGACTCATTTCTCACAGTTTGGGTGAGGCGTCATGGCTGATGTAGTCTGACGCCTAAGGCATTGGTGTGTGGAAATCCTGGCCGATCCACGCCTGATTCATCTTGACAAAGGTCAGTCGTTCCACATTTCCCGTGGACAAGCGGGTTCTCCTTGGGGTAACGATGGCCCCCGCCGCACTGAACACCCGCTCTGATGCCACACTAATGGCCGGGAAGGACAGCATCTCCACTGCAAACTCGGCAAGTTGTGGCCAAACATCCAGTTTGGCTGCCCAGTAGTCCAGCGGATCTTCTAACTGGGGTGGCAGAGTGCTGTCCAAGTAGGCCACCACCTGTTGGTTCAGGGTCTGCTCCAGGTCCTGCTGCTGGCGACTGCCCTCCTCACTAGGCGGGTGAAGGAAGCTGCTCATCAGCGACTCCAGACTTAGGTTGCTGCTGATGGAGCTGGTACTGCTCCTACCCCGCCCCCCACCTTCCCCCAGCAGCCGCGGCAGTAGTACGTGAGCGGTGAAGTATCCCCCGGTCAGACCTGTCAGAGGAGGGACGATGCCGCACATAGGCAGCGGCACACTGAATACGGAGGATTTCCCTATAGTATTTGAGTTTGTCCTCCCTCTCAATAGCTGGGAAAAAGGCTCCCATTTTGGACCAGTAGCGAGGGTCCAATAGGGTGGAGAGCCAGAAGTTATCCCTCTGCCGGATGCTGACTATTCGGCTGTCACTAGCCAGGCAAATCAGCATGCTGCGGGCCATCTGCACAAGTGACTCCGAGGGGCTCCCTGCCTCCATCTCCACTGTATACTGCCACGGTGCTTGCGGGTCATCTGCCTCGTCTTCCTCATTTCCATCTACCTCCTCCAGCTGCTCCTGCTCCTCCTCTCGTCACCTGGGTAGAAAATCCACTCATTTCACCAGACAATGCTTCTGCTCCAATGTCCTCCTCCTCCTCTATTTCAGTCCCCACCGGACTCATGTGGCCGCGAGATGGAGTCGCCACTTCTCCAGTCCCCTGCCCAGACAGATTTTTCAGCATCTGTTCCAGGACATGAAGCAGTGGAATGACGTTATTCATCCTGTAGTCCTGGCGACTGACAAATAACGTTGCCTCCTCGAATGGCCTCAACAAACGGCAGGTGTCACGCATGAGCTGCCACTGGCTGACATCAAACTTACACAGGGGAGTACTCCGGTCCGCCTGGATCATCAGAAAATCATTAATGGCCTTTCTCTGTTCAAACAGTCGGTCCAACGGATGGAAACATCGCATATCAGAGTGTGTTGGGGAGGCTGATCTGCTGCTGCAACTCGAGGAGGGTGTTCCTGGCTTTGTAGGAATGGATGAAGTGCATACACAGTTTCCTGGACATTTTCAGAATCTTTAGAAGATCAGTGGAAGACTTCAGGAACCTTTTCACAACCAGATTGAACACATGCGCCATGCAGGGCGCATGGACCATCCCTCCTCGGTGCAGTGTGGACACCATGTTCCTCCCATTGTCCGTCACCATGGTTCCGATTTGTAGTTGGTGCGGAGAAAGCCACACATCGATTTCTTGCTGCATGATGTGGAGCAGTTCCTCCGCTGTGTGACTTTGTTCGCCGAGGCAAGCCAGGTGTAGAACTGCGTGACACCGCTGTGCCCTACACATGTGGTATGATGGAGCAGTACTTGTGGAGGCTGAGATGATGGTGGTGGTGGAGGAGGAGGAGGCGGACATTGGCGCAGGAGCCGCAGTTTGACAACGTGGAGGAGAAAGCAGCGTCTCCTGTCCAAGTTGTTGGTGTGCCTGGGCCGAAAGCACATTCACCCATTGGGCCGTAAAGGACATGTACTAGCCCTGACTGTAGTTACAGCTCCAGACATCCGCGCTGCCGTGCACCTTGGAACAAACCAATAAGCTCAAGGACTGGCCCACCTTCTGTCCACCATTTGGAAAGGGAGGGACTGCAGTACCAACAACTTGGACAGGAGCACGGTCAGCTTCTGCACCTTAGGATGGTTGGACGCATACTGTTGTCTCTTTGCAATCACCTCGCGAACGACCTGCTGCTGAAATGAGTACAAGGGCAGTGAGCATCTGGACCTGGAGATGATGGCAAAGAGAAACAGCTCCCTTCTGCAGAGGTGTGGTGAGCCTTGACTGCTGCAATGGCATGCGTGCCACTGGGTGCTGCCGCTCGCTGTTGCTGCGGCGGCAGGATGGACCACCACATCTGAGCCACATTTTTCCCATGGCCACTGTATGGTGACGCTGCATGTTTGACGCAGGGCCGTGGTGCCAACTTAGCTCCCTGCCACGCTTCACTTTCTGCCTACAGATTCTACATATACCCATATTTGGCTCCTCCGTGTCTTAGCAAAGAACTGCCACACCGCCGAGTATTCTGATTTTACCACCAACGCTCCCGCACTGAGTGACTACTGCCGCCGCTCCTCGCTGAGCCCGTGCCGCTACTTTCTTGACCTGCGAAGCGGGTTTTCTACCCCGTGCCGCTTGGCTCCTGACCTTGCACTGCTGCTTACCCTGCTGACTCACCGGCCACACAACCCACTTGCTGGCTGCGCCGCTGCCTGACGCGCAAGCCTGACGCTCTTCTCCTGACGATGATGAAGCCCTTGCTTCACCCGGCTCCCAAGTGCGGTCGGCTACATCATCATCTATTTGTGTTTCATCGTCACTGCTGTCCTCATCACCAGTCTTGGTATGCAGAGGCTGACCCCTCTACAACATGACCTCCCATGCCACTCTCCACATCTATACTTTGCCGCCTACTGCAAGAAGCAGGGGATATTGGCCCCATTTCTTCGCTGCCAAGTAGCTGCTGACTGCCCTCCTCAAATTGTTCATCCTCGCTATATAGTGGCGCTGAGCCAGACCACATAGTAGAATCTCGTGCTGAGGAACCGGATGGGACATATGTGCTTGAGGACAGGTGAGGGCCGCTGACCCGCTCCCGGGCCATGACAACCAAGGGTTGTGTCTGACGTTCCCACCGACTCTTGGCTGGGGTTGTCAGATGTCATCTGGGAGGAAGTGGATGACCTAGTCAACCAATCAATAACCCTTGGGATGCTTTTCAGCACACGGCAGTAGATGACAGCGGCAGTTGTGGCCTCACCGACTGACCCCTGCTGAGACGTCCCCTTGCTGTGCTGCGGCCTGGGCCTGCGACAGGAATGCTTGTGCCTCTGCCACTCGCAGGTGAAGAGCCTGCCACCTCTCTGTCTGACATACTGTTTGTTCTAAAATGTACAGACACTGTTTGATGAAGATATCTGTATATGATAAATACACACCCTGTATTTGACGCCAAATGAACCCAGTAACAAGCTTGGGTAACCCTTGGATATAAATTGCGCTCCACAAATGGCCAGGAAAAATTTACTTGTATGTATTGTTTAAAAACACTGTGTATTTTACTGAAAAGCACAAACAGGCTTAATTAACCTTCGATTATGAATTATGCTACAGGCAAAATTGCTTCTTTATTGGTGAAAAAGATGGTTTCTTTTAGTGACCACAACAGCAGAACAACGCTTAATTAACCCATGGATGTAAATTGCGCAAAGAATTGAGCAACCAAAAACTACCAGCTTTGTAGCGTGTTACAATGGCGTGTATTTTACGGTACACAAAAAGAGAAAAACTTGTAATTAACCTTCGGTTATGACTTGTGCTATAGGAAAAATGTATTTTTTGGCGGTGAAAAAGACGGTTTCTTTTAGTTACCACAACAGCAGAACAACGCTTAATTAACCCCTGGATGTAAATTGCGCAAAAGAATTGGGAAACCAAAAACTACCAGCTTTGTAGCGTGTTACAATGGCGTGTATTTCACGGTACACAAAAAGAGATAAACTTGTAATTAACCTTCGGTTATGAATTATGCTACAGGAAAAATGTATTTTTTGGCGGTGAAAAAGACGGTTTCTTTTAGTCACCACAACAGCAGAACAATGCTTAATTAACCCCTGGATGTAAATTGTGCAAAAGAATTGAGCAACCAAAAACTACCAGCTTTGTAGCGTGTTACAATGGCGTGTATTTTACGGTACACAGCAAGAGAAAAACTTGTAATTAACCTTCGGTTATGAATTATGCTGCAGGTAAAATGTCTTTTTTGGCGGTGAAAAAGACGGTTTCTTGTAGTGACCACAACAGCAAAACAACGTTTAATTAACCCCTGGATGTAAATTGCGCAAAAGAATTGAGCAACCAAAAATGAAGTGGTATTTGGATTGTAAAAACGCTGTTTCTTTAAATGAATAGAACAGGAACAGGCTTAGATAACCCTTGGATATTCAATGTGCTGTGAGCAGATAGCATTGAAATGTATATGCAGCTGCATTGGACGCACACTGGACTTCAGTTCCAATACCCCACAAAATAGAACAGAAATAGAACGTTAAGAGAAGCAGTCTCTGAGACAAGCTGTGACACCCCCCAAAAATCGCTGTATAAAAATGAATTCTTTAGTAAGAGATATCATAAGCAGCCGTGGCAGCACCTTCTCTAATCAGTACAAAGAGAGCAGTATGAGCTCCCAGCGTCGCGCCCGGACTTATATAGTGCGGTGACGTCACAGAATCTCGCCGGTCTCTGATTGGCTTCATCTCTGCACATGTCATGTAGGCTATGCCCTTCTTCCTCCCAGAGTTCTTTGCCCCATGTAACGCCATGTGCTCGTAGCCATTTTATCAATCAAAAGCACACTTCGTTCATGCGAAGTACCCCAAAGTTCGACTTCGTTCAGAACCGAAGTTTTCCTGAAATTCTAAATGAATTCCACTTTGTTAGAATCAATTCGCCCATCTCTAGTTATAATGCGCCAAAGTTTTGTGCAAAACTGCCATGCAAAAATGTTTTCCGCATAAAACTTTCATTCATACTGTCTTATTATACAGATGTAGCAGATTACAGCTTGACTGTGATATCATGGCTTTTCGTTTTATCTGCTCTTATCTGTAAACAAAGCCCATTCAAAAGCATTGAAAAAGCTGAGATAACATTCTGTGCTGTGATATCATGGGGCAATATCTGTTCTGTTTAGTTCTGCTACATCTGTGTACTCCTCTATATCTATTTAGAACTGGTGTGAGAGCAAAGTTACAAAAATGGTGCATGCAAATTCAGAGATGCTGTCCAATGTTTTCTTGTTATTTGAACACTCTGATGTTGTGAAACATATCTTAAACAAATGAAAAGTAAGCTATTTTAATTTGTTGGATTTTTTTACTGAAAAATTAGGGAATCAACAAAAACAATCCATCAGTTCTGTTATTGCTGCTCTGGCTTTCATGACAGCTTTAATTCTTTGAGGAACAGACTTGAGTAGTGATAAACAATATTTTACATCAAGCTGATTCCACATTTCTCTTCAAACAATTGACAGATCAACTTTACAGGATGGAGCCTTGCCATGGACCAATATTTTTAATTTTCATCATATTTTTTATTGAATTTTGATCCTGACTGTTTGCTGGCCGTGTCATTGAGCTGATATGCCTTTCCTGAAGAAAATCATTAACACTCTTCACTCTATGGAAAGATGCATTATCATTCTGAAACATTACTTCATCATTACCAATACTATTTTCTATGAATGCAATGAGAAAAATGTCTATGTATATCTGCGTAATGAGTATTAAAGGGGTTTTGCCACAATCTCATTTCATACCTCCTGCATCCAGCTCTTCAGCTATGTGTGCTCAGAAGGGGGCGTGTGTGATTTGTTTGACTTGCATATCATGTGACCCAGCAGAATGACATCACCATGCCTTTTCTCTCTCTAGTGAAAGAAAGGTTTGTGTGTTTATGTATAGAATTGTAAGTAGCTACACTGTAGCTCAGAAGTAACATTTTTGCTTTACAGCACAAGGGTCCTCGGTTCAAATCCCTGCAGGAACCAAACCTTTGGATTTCTTTTTTTCCTCTTTATCAATGCACATACCTAATTAGGTTTCTTTATTTTATTTGCACTGTTTGACTTATTACTAACTAGTCAGAAGGACAGGAGTAGAATGACAGCACCCGGGGTTTGAACACTGAGTAGCTATCTGAGAAGAGAGGTGATGTCTGAGGAGCTAACAGCCCTGGCTGTATCCCCTGGAGAGTAGATTTAAACAATGGATCACTAAAGCAGCTAAAACAAAAACGGTGCAGAATTTTTAATAATAATAAATGGTGAAAATGTTTATTATTTAATTTTCAAACTTCCCACGTCAATTTTATTTTGTGGAAAAACCCCTTTAAGTTAATGATTACCATCATTCCTAAACTTTTACCTGATATCCAACCTTGTATGGTATATAAGTGAGAAATCTGTGTTTTGCAGGCAGCCATCATTATATGATTCTTAAAACCCAAACAAAAGTTCCCGCATCATCTTCTTGGTCTATGCAGATTGCTAATCCATTACTTTTACCCAAATATCCACATTCCCTGATTGTTTCCTTTTAGCCCACTGTCCCTTTATTTTCTTGTGTTGAGCTATTGCTAGTTTTTCTTTGTTTTTCTACATTTGAATCAATTTCTTTTAGCCTATTTCCAACTGGTTTGCTGATTTGTTTTGCATTATATTTTCTGTTTTAATGTATATCGCTTTGCATTAACTGCTTTTTATGCTTTGATGTCTTCCTTGAACAACCCATTTTTTTTATAAACTTTAACAATGTGTTTATACTTGTGATAAAGATGTTTAGTTGATTGAGAAAAGCATCTTTTGCAACACTCTATGTTTAATAAAGTTCTTAAATGAGGTTATTGGTCCTTTCATTGATCAATTAAACAACTTTCTTGTTGTGACCATGTTTTCTTCCAATTAGCCAAGTCCAATATAGTAATATAGCCAAGTCCAATATAGTAAGCTTTGTAAGTGATAACTTTTTTAACTTCAGACTTATTAGGATTTTTAGACTCTTGTAAGTTTTTGTTTTAGAAATGCAAATGACAAGTCCATTCCATTTATTTTCCTCAATAATGAGTAATTCCATAATTTCTGTCTCGCCTTGATCTTAAAAAAACAAATGTAATTTATTAAAATAATTTATTTGCTTTAAATAGGACCTAACATTATTATCTACACTGACAGGCAAAAGGGTAACAATTAGAGATGGGCGAATTTCCCGAAATTCGTTTCGTTCACTTCGCCGAATTTCTCGGCAAAAAATAACTTCGTTCCGAATTACTTCGGCACGAATCACGTTAAAAAACAGCTATATCCAGGATGCACAGAGCCTGCAGGGTGCTGTAGAACGTTGTGCCATGCTTAAATATGCAGAGGGAGCTTGGTTTGGTCTTCATACAATGTTTTGTTTTAATATGACACGCACATGACTGCCGCCGCTCGTAGAATCGCTTCACTATAAAATTCCCTGGGCACTTAAGAGGGCAAAACTGACCATAAAAATTGAAGCGGGAATGTTGCCTGATAAAGTCATGCCAGAGAAAGCTGGAAAAAAACAAGCTGAGAGCTCAGGTGGCAACATTAGTGACAGAGTGTGGAGGTGACGGCGCTAGCCACAGCAGCATGAGGTCAGACAGTGGCACAATGACATTCTGAGGTGTCAAAAACAGGAATAGGCCACAGAGTGGCACAATGACACAGTGTGGAGGTCACGGTGGCAGCCACAGCAGCAGCATGAGGTCAGACAGTGGCACAATGACAGAGTGTGTAGGTCACGGCATCAGCCACAGCAGCAGCATGAGGTCAGACAGTGGGACAATGACACAGTGTGTAGGTCAAAGCAGCAGCCACAGCAGCAGCATGAGGTCAGATGGTGGCAGAATGACACAGTGTGGAGGTCACGGCAGCAGCCACAGCAGCAGCATGAGGTCAGACAGTGGCACAATGACACAGTGTATAGGTCACGGCAGCAGCAGCATGAGGTCAGGCAGTGGCACAATGACATTCTGGAGGTGGCAAAAACAGAAGTAGGCCACAGAGTGGGACAATGACACAGTGTGTAGGTCACGGCAGCAGCCACAGCAGCAGCATAAGGTCAGACAGTGGCACAATCACATTCTGGAGGTGGCAAAAACAGCGAGATAGGCCACAGAGTGGACAATGACACAGAGTGGAGGTCACGGCAGCAGCCACAGCAACACTGAGGTCAGACAGTGGCACAATGACACAGTTTTGGAGGTCACGGCGCAGCACAGCAGCAGCTGAGGTCAGACAGTGGCACAATGACAGTGTGTAGGTCACGGCAGCAGCCACAGCAGAGGCATGAGGTCAGACAGTGGCACAATGACATTCTGGAGGTGGAAAAACAGGGTAGGCCACAGAGTGGACAATGAAAAGTGTGGAGGTCCGCAGCACCCACAGCAGCAGCTGAGCCAGGCAGTGGCACATGACATTTGGGGGGTGGCAAAAACGGGAAATAGGCCACAAGGGGACAATGAACGGGGGGGTCAGGCAGCAGCCAAGCGCAGCAAGGTCAAAAGTGGCACAATGACACAGTGTGGGGGTACGGAAGCAGCCACAGCAGAGCATGGGTCAGCAGTGGCACAAGACACAGTGTGGGTCACGCAGCAGCAGCATGGGTCGGGCGTGGGCACAATGCATTTGGGGGGTTGGAAAACAGGGTAGGCCAAAGGGGGCCAATGACACATGTGGAGGTCACGGCAGCAGCCACAGCAGCAGCATGAGGTCAGAGAGTGGCAAAATGACACAGTGTTGTGGGTAAAGGCAGAGCAGCATGGGGTCAGGCATGGCACAATGACATTCTGGAGGGAAAAAAACAGGAGTGGCACAGAGTGGGACAATGACCGGGTTTGGAGGTACGGCAGCAGCCACGGCAGCATGAGGTCAGGGGTGGCACAATGACTTCTGGAGGTGGAAAAAAACAGAAGTAGGGCCCGATGGGACAATGACCAGTGGGGAGGTCAGGGCAGCAGCCCAGCAGCAGCTTAAAGGTTTGACAGTGGCAAAATGACACAGGTGGAGTCACGGGAAGCGCCACAGCAGCAGCAGAGGTCAGACGGGGCACAAGACACAGGTGTAGGTCACGGCAGCAGCCACAGCAGCAGCATGAGGTCAACGTGGAAAGACACAGTGTGGGGGTCACGGAGAGCCACAGCGCGCATGAGGTCAGACAGTGGCACAATGACACAGTGTGGGGGGTCACGGCGCAGCCCCAGAAGCAGTTTTGAGGTCGACAGTGGCAAAATGAATGTGTAGTCACGCACCCACGCACAACATGGGTCAACAGTGGCCAAATGCACAGTGTGGAGGTCCGCAGCCCACAGCCAGCATGAGGTCAGACATGGCACAATGACACGTGTGGAGGTACCCCCCAGCGCCCAGCAGAGCATGAGGTCGGGCAGTGGCACAATGACTTTGGGGGGGGCAAAAAAGGAGTGGGCCCAAAAAGGGGACAATGACACGTGGGAGGTCACGGCAGCAGCCCGCACAGCATGAGGTCGACATGGCAAAATGACACAGTGTGGATCAGGCACAGCCACACAGCAGCATGGGTCAGCCCGGGGCACAATGACTTCGGGGGAGGTGGCAAAAACAGGGTGGCCCAAAAGGGGGGGACATGACACAGTGTGGAGGTCACGGCGCCCCCCAGCGCGCATGAGGTCAGCAGTGGCACAATGACTTTTCGGGAGGTGGCAAAAAAAAGGGTGGCCACAGAGTGGGACAATGACACGTGTGGAGGTCAGGCAGCGCCACAGCACCCAAAGAGGTCGACGGGCCAAGAAGAGTGTGGGGGGGTGGCAATACCATTCCCGGTAAAGATGGTAGGGGGCAGTTGGAGAAATGTCAGCAATGTGTGGCATCGGCCCGGGTGGCGCATAGAATAGGGTGGGCAGGTAGTTTAAACCCAGACCCATTTTCACATTTTGGGGTGAGGCGTCAGGCTATGTGTTGAGTTAAGGCATTGGTGTGTGGAAAACCTGGTCGATCCACGCCTGATTTTCTTTTACAAGGTCAGGGGTTCCACATTTCCCGTGGACAAGCGGGGTTTCCTTGGGGTAACGATGGCCCCCCCCGAAATGAAACCCGCTCTGATGCCACACTATGGTCAGGCAGGACAGTTCTCCACTGCAAACTCGGCAAGTTGCGGCCACACATCCGTTTTGGCTGCCCAGTGTCCAGCGAATCTTCTAATGGGGGGGCAGAGTGCGCCAAGTAGGCCAACCTGTTGGGTTTAGGGACTGTCAGGTGCTGCTACTGCTGCTGCTGGCGCTACCCCCATCACTAGGTGGGTGAAGGAAGTGTCATCAGTACCCGACTTAGGTTACTGTGATGGAGCTGGTACTGCCCTCCCCCCCCACCTTCCCCCAAAAAGCCGCGGCAGTATCGTGGCTTGGGAACCCCCCCGGGCAGACCTTTCAGAGGAGGGGCGAGGGCCCACATAGGCAGCGGCCAACTGTTACGGAGGATTTCCCTATAGTATTTGAGTTTGTCCTCCCTCTCAATAGCTGGGAAAAAGGCTCCATTTGGACCGGTAGCGAGGGTCCAATAGGGTGGAGAGCCAGAAGTCATTCCTCTCCCGGAATGCTGACTATTCGGCTGTCACTAGCCAGGCAATTACGCCTGCTGCGGGCCATCTGCACAAGTGACCCCGAGGGGCTCCCTTCCTCCATCCCACTGTATACTGCCACGGTGTTTGGGGGTCATCTGCCCCCGCCCTTCCTCATCTTCCATCCACCTCCCCAAAGGCTCCTGCTCCTCCTCTCTTGTCACCTGGGTAGAAAATCCACTCATTTCACCAGACAATGCTTCTGCTCCAATGTCCTCCTCCTCCTCCATTTCAGTCCCCACCGGACTCATGTGGCCACGAGATGTAGTCGCCACGTCCCCAGTCCTCTGCCCAGCAGATTTTTCAGCATCTTTTTCCAGGACATGAAGCAGTGGAATGACGTTATTCATCCGTAGTCCTGGCGATTTGACAATAACGTCGCCTCCTCGAATGGACTTAACAAAGGCAGTTTTCACGCATGAGCTGCCACTGGCTGACTTTCAAAGTTAACAGGGGAGTACTTCTGTCTGCCTGGATCATCAAAAATCGTTAAGGGGCCTTTCTCTGTTCATACAGTCGGTCAACATGTGCAGGCTGGAATTCCAATGGGTGGAAACATCGCATATCAGAGTGTGTTGGGGGAGGCCGTTCGGCCGCTGCAACTCGAGGGAGGGTGTTCCTGGTTTTTAGAATGGATAAAGTGCATGCACAGTTTCCTGGCCATTTTCAGAATGTTCTGAAGATCGGTGGAAGACTTCAGGAACCTTTTTACAACCAGATTTTAACACATGCGCCGTGCAGGGCGCATTTGGGCCCTCCTTCCCTCGGTGCGCGTGGACACCTTGTTCCTCCCATTGTCCGTCACCATGGTTCCGATTTGCAGTTGGCGCGGAGAAAGCCACACATCGATTTTTTTGCTGCATGAAAGCAGAGCAGTTCCTCCCTGTGTGACTTGTTGCCGAGGCAAGCCAGCCGTAGAACTGCGTGACACCGCTGTGCCCTACACTTGTGGTATGATGGAGCGTACTTGTGGAGGTTGAGATGGTGGTGGTGGTGGAGGGGAGGAGGCGGACATTGGGGCAGGAGCGCAGTTTGACAACGTGGAGGAGAAAGCGGCGTCTCCTGTTCCAAGTTGTTGGTGTGCCTGGGCCGGAAGACATTCACCAGTGGGCCGTAAAGGACATGTACTGGCCCTGACCGTTTGTTACAGCTACAGACATCCGCACTGCCGTGCACCTTGGAACAAACCGATAAGCTTAAGGACTGGCCCACCTTCTGTTCTACATATTTATGAAGTGCTGGTACTGCCTTTTTGGCCTCATCATGCCATCACCTGTACCATCATCATCTCTCATCACAGATGTATAATTATTATCCCCTGATGAACCATATCTTGGGGAAACGCGTCGGGACTTATGTCTGTGTTCTTTATGTATGTTACTGTATAATTTAGTTAGTTAGGGTGAGTCGCCGAGAGGTGGGGTCGCCCTTTTCGGGGCGACTGCTCTATCTGGGTAGGACTAGTATAGTGATAGCGATAGTGCTTTTTCTATTATATGGTATATACTGGTCCAATGGGGCAACGGAGTCTACTGTGACAAGGTCTTCAGAAACGTGAGTTTTTGACCACATTTTCCTCCCTCTTATAGGGGAACTTCTCCCTGCTAATAGGAATTTGGTAAAATGTCTTTTTTGCTGTGATTAGCTAGACATTGTCCACTTGCTTTTTTATTTAGGTACTGATATACACCGGGTACTTTATACATATACAGTTGCATATTTGTATAGTGGCTATATGTGTGAGGCCATTTTTATATATAAAGGATAATTATTTTAATGCATATCTATTAAAGATTATTGTTTTAGGATTTTTTCTTTTGATCTGTGAGACGGTTTTCTATATTCCTATTATTATCTCTTTTTTCTGTGAGTTACTGCCTTTTTGGAAAAGAAATTATGGCTTGGAACTCTCCATCTCGGCTCGGCACAAGCCATTAGTTCTCTGAATGGTGCAGAGTCCACCATTTGGAAAGGGAGAGACTGCAGTACCAACAACTTGGACAGGAGCACGGTCAGCTGCTGCACCTTCGGATGGTTGGATGCATACTGTTGTCTCTTTGCAATCGCCTCGCTGATCGACTGCTGGCGCCATGAGTAGCGAGGAGCAGGAGCATCTGGACCGGGAGATGATGTCAAAGAGAAACAGCTCCCTTCTGCAGAGATGGTGGAGCCTTGACTGGCTGCAATGGCATGCGTGCCACTGGGCGCTGCTGCTGCTGCTGTTGCTGCGGCGGCAGGATGGACCACCACATCTGAGCCACGTTTCTCCCAGGCCACTGGATGGTGACGCTGCATGTGTTGACGCAGGGCCGTGGTGCCAACGTTAGCTCCCTGGCCCCGCTTCACTTTCTGCTTACAGATTCTACATATACCCATATTCGGCTCATCCGGTGTCTTAGCAAAGAACTGCCACACCGCCGAGTATCGGATTTTATTGCCAATGCTCCGCACTGAGTGACTACTGCTGCCGCTGCCTCGCTGAGCCCCTGTGCCGCTACTTTCTTGGACCTGCGAAGCGGGTTTTTTACCCCGTGGTCGCTTGGCTCCCGACCTCACACTTCTGCTATCCTGCTGACTCACGGGCACACGACCCACTTGCTGGCTGCACCGCTGCCTGACGCGCAAGCTGAAGCCTCAATAAACAATAGAAGGAATCAATTTTACAGCTAAATAGCTTAGTCCATATTTTATTGCAATATCCAACACAGACGTAACACACGTATATTGTATAAGCATGTAAGGTTTTCGGCATGCATGCATAAGAAAGATATCCTTTACCTGTGATACAACGCTGCACTAGCAGTAGTGAGGAGCTGCTCAGACACCGGCCGTACACTCAAGATGCAACGTTTCGAGAGTCCCTGCCCTCTTTGTCAAGCACGTGTGTAACATTTCCTGTCTTCTCCTTTAAAACCTATCTTAACCTTTCCTAACCTAGCCTACACTTCATAAAAACAAACTCTATTAAATTAATGTCTTCATTTAGACCCTTTGGGCTCTTAGACTCAAGTTTAACAATCCAAAATAATTCCCTTCTAAGCAAGTTACATTTGATATCCTCAAAATTCGTTCCTTTAATTTTTTCCACAACACACCATTTCAGCTCTGCTACATTGTGTTTGCTTCACAGAAGTGCCTTGCTACTGAATTTTTGCCATATATTTTCTCTATTCCCCCCTCTATTTTAGGCTGCTCTCCTCTAGTTTTATACATCCTAATCGCTGAGCGATGTTCATTTAACCGCGTCCTCACACTTCTTGTTGTCTGACCAACGTATATTTGCCACATGGACATTTCAATGCATATACGACGTTTTTGGACTCACATGTGAAGAAATGTGTACAGTTTTGTACAGTATTTGAATTCCCAGGTACCACTTATACAGTTCACCATGGAGATCGACCAAATGAAAATCAGGTATTTAGATGTGGAAATTCATAAGACAAGTAATGGGTTTGAAACTATGTTGTACAAAAAAGAAGTAGACCACAACAATGTATTACATCGGTCTAGTTTCCATGCACCACAAACGTTCAGAGGGATACCAAAAGGGCAGTTTATTCGTGCCCGACGGATCTGCTCTACAGACGACTTGTATATTAAGGCAATGCAGGACCTCATAATAAAATTTGAACATAGAGGATATAATAAAAATGAGTTTGAAAAAGTTGGACAGGAAATGTCAAGAGAGGTCCTATTAACATCCAGAAAAAAGAAACAGAATGACAATAGGTTGCTATTTGTAACTAAGTTTGATTGCCATGCAAGATTGATTAAAAAAACTATAAGAAAATACTGGAAGAATGGAGGATGAAAAAGTGGGTGTACTATTTAATGAAACACCCAGGTTCGTTTTTAGAAAAGGAAAAACCATAGGACAAGACTTAGTGTCTTCTGATCTGTTAGTAAAAGAATTAGGGAAACAAAGTAGCTTGACTACTAAAAGGAAGGGAACATTCCCTTGCCTTAATTGTCAAAACTGTGGATCGATAATGAAAGGCCCTAGTATATATCATCCTATGAAGGGCTATCCCATTTACTTTAAGGATTTCTTCACATGTGAGTCCAAAAACGTCGTATATGCATTGAAATGTCCGTGTGGACGCATATACGTTGGTCAGACAACAAGAAGTGTGAGGACGCGGTTAAATGAACATCGCTCAGCGATTAGGATGTATAAAACTAGAGGAGAGCAGCCTAAAATAGAGGGGGGAATAGAGAAAAATATTGGCGAAAATTCAGTAGCAAGGCACTTCTGTGAAGCAAGACACAATGTAGCAGAGCTGAAATGGTGTGTTGTAAAAAAAAATTAAAGGAACGAATTTTGAGGATATCAAACGTAACTTGCTTAGAAGGGAATTATTTTGGTTTTTAAATTTGGTCTAAAGCCCAAAGGGTCTAAATGAAGACATTAATTTTAGGGGTTTTTTTTAATGAAGTGTAGGCTGGGTTGGGAAAAGGGGGTTAAGATATTTTTTAAAGGAGAAACGGGAAAATTTTACACACGTGCTTGAAAAAAGGGGGAAAGGGACTCTCGAAACTTTTGCATCTTGAGTGTAGGCCGGGTTCTGAGAGCTCCTCACTACGCTATGAAAGCGTTGTATCACAGGTAAAGGATATCTTTCTTATCTGCATGCCGAAACCTTACATTTTAAATACAATATACGTGTGTTACGTCGTGTTGGGGTATTCAATAAAATTGGTAAGCTTTACTGTAAAATTGGTTTTCTACGTTTTTTGAAGTTAAATCCCACGGGGCAAGAGGAAAAAACCCAGAAAGGCACCAGGGAAAGACATGAAAATTTTTCTATGCGGAAAAGGGTTTTTAAAATGCGCAACTAAAAGCCCTCTTTCCTACATGATGAAGCCCTTGCCCTCCCCGGCCCCCCAAGTGCGGTCGGCTACATCACACTTTTGTGTTTCATCGTACTGCTGTCCTCATCATCGGTCTTGGCACAGAGCTAAACCCCCTCACAAAAAGACCCCCCCCCATCCACTCTCAACACCCCTTTACTTTGCCCCCACTGCAAGAAGCAGGGGATATTGGCCCCTTTTTCTTCGCTCCCAAGTAGTGCGATGCCCTCCTAAAAATTGTTAATCCTCGTAATATGGCGCTGACCCAGACCACAAGTAGATCTCTGGCTGAGGGAACCCGGATGGGGGGGGAGAGGGGGGTTGGGGGGACAGGTGAGGCCGCTGACCCGCCCCCCGGCCTGCCAACTGGGGTTGTGTCTGATTTCCCACCGACCTTCTGGGGTTGTCAGATTATCGGGGAGGAAGGGGGTGACCTAGTAAACCAACAAGAACCATTGGGTTGCAGTCAGTACACGGGCCGCTAGATGACGCGGCATTTTGGGGGCCTCACCGAGTGACCCCTGCTTCGACGCCCCCTTTGCTGTGCGTGCCCCTGCTCCGGGAATGTTTTTGCCACGCCACTCGCGGGTAAGACCCGCCACCTCCTGTCTGACATACTGTTTGTTCAAAATGTCGACACTGTTTGATGAAGATATCTGTATTGATAAAACCACCCGTATTTGAACCAAATAACCCCATAAGAAGCTTGGGTAACCCCCTTTGGTATAAATTGCGCCCCCAAAAAGGGGCAGGAAAAATTGACTTGTATGTGCCGTTTAAAAAAACTCTGTGTTTTTACTGAATATAAAAACAAACGGCTTAAAACCCTTCGGAATGAATTAGCTAAGAATTTTTCTGGGCGGTGAAAAAAAAAAGTTTCTTTTACTGAGTAAACTGCAGAACAACGCTTAATTAACCCCTGGATGTAAATTGCCCCAAAACATTGGGCTACCACAAACTATAGCTTTGTGCGTGTTACAATTGCGTTTTTTACGCCACACAAGAAGATAAAATTGTAATTAACCTTCGTTTGTGATTTAATGCACGGAAAAATGTATATATTTTGGCGTTTAAAATGAGGGTTTCTTGGGGTCACCCCCAGAAAAAACAACGCAAAATTAAACCCCTGGATGTAAATTGCGAAAAGAATTGAGAAACCCATAAACTGTAGCTTTGAGTGTGTTACAATTGGTGTTTTCTACGCCACACAAACAAAGATAAAATTTTTAATTAACCTTCGCTTGTAAAAATATGCACAGGAAAAATGTATATATTTTGGCGTTGAAAATGACGGTTTCTTGGGGTCAGCACACCAGCAAAACAACGCTTAATTAAAGGGGATTTATCGTTACAAAGATCATGTCTCAGATTATGGGGACAGTAAAAATAAGCACTTTTGTAATTGGGTTGTTTCCCTCTGTCACTTGGTTTAGCAGTTATCAGCTTCGCTGTAAAATCTGCTTATTTCTGCTTTGTGGGAAAAAAAAAACGCCCCCGGGCATTCCGCCCCCTAGACACGCCCCCGCATGTGATTGCTGGCTGACATTTCATTCGCCTGTTGGGATATGCCCCTAGACAGGAAATGTCATGGCCACGCCCCGCGCTTCGATTGGCTGCCTGCCCCCTCTGTGTTTACTCCCTCTGAGCTGTTAAAATCGATAGTGAAACCCAATCTGCTGGGTCTATACATTCAGCTCTATGGTGATGATCGGGGGAATTTTCTGCCCCGTTTAAAGGGCTTTTTGCCAAGAGGTTTGTTCACCTCCCCACGGTTAAATTTTAACTTTAAAAAGGGGCTTCGTTCCCAGATCGAAGCAAGCCTTTCCTCCTTTTAAAGTCATCACCTGATTGTATAACTAAGGGAACAACACTGTGTCTGCATGAGTTTCCTGTATAGAGTAGTGCTTAGCTAATCAGCCCCGCAAGACGAGGTTGGGAGTTCTTTCCCCCCAGTGGTGTTTGTTTTTTTTTTTATTTAAAAATTTAACACATATGTAAAAATATAAAATATAGGGTTTAAATTATAATTTTATTCTTACACACACAAACTCCCCCTATATATGTCCCATCCTTGCAGTCAACCAAGCACTTCAAAATACGTGATAAATGCATATATTCCCGGGGATGAGAAATGCATCCAGTACAGAATACAGCATAAACTAATCACTTCCACTCATAAAGCTCCCAATTTCTGCACCCCCTACACTCCCCCTTTTCTCGTCCCCACCCAACCGTTTTCCGCTCTGCTACTGATCAAGAAAAACCCCACTCCATCCGAACCTCCCATGCACGTTCCAAATTTTTTCACTATTGCACCAGTTCTTGGAAATGTTACCCCATGTTTCAGGCACACACACAACCCCCCCCACAGTTTTAAGTGCGCCCCGAAAACTCATCTTCTTTGCAACCCATCAAATCCCTAATTGTCAACCCCCCAAAACGTCACAGATTCGTCCCTTCCTGCACTTTGGCACCACAGGCACTTATCTGTAAAATTTTTTTAATAGTTGGGGTGGCGGTTCATCCACATTTTATGTGACAAACCCTATATTTAGTAACGGGGGACCATTTTTAAACCAACACTTGTCACCTTTTTTTCACCCAAAACCATAATAATTTGTAAGCTCTTTGCGAGCAGGGCCCCCCACACCGCGGGCTCATTTTTTCAGTACTTTTTTTTTAAGTAATGTCTGGTTTGTCTTTTGGTTATTCCCTTATATTGTAAAGGCTGCGGGAAAATGTTGGCGTATATAAATAAAGATATTTTATTATTATTATTATTTTTATTATAAAAACATTATAAGATTAACATATATATTTTAGGGCTCTCTACATATGTGTAAAATTTAGGGGGAAAAAAAAATATACCCTGTAGGGACAGAACCCAAACCCCTTTGTTGTAAAAAAAAATAAGTCTTCACTGATCTACCAGCTGCACCACCAACCAAAAAAAGTTTCAAGATGGCATGGCCTTCTTGAAAGGATTTGCTTCTCCAATTTTCATGACAGGAAGAAAAATCTTTAACAGCTGAGGCTTTTAGTTGTGTGAAAATAAAACTATGCACTGCTTTCGGTTTGGAGCCCAAGGTGCAGACATAAGCAGGGAGGAGGCTACAGAGCTGTTATTCCAACAACCCTGCATCCCCCGCTTTAAACAAAATGATGATGCACGTTTTTTTCAGTGAGGGGAGACACGCCTCGTGGAGGGGGGACCGCCTGCTGAGAGGAAGAACACCCCCGAATTTTAAACCAATCTGAGAAAATTAGCTGGACAGCACAAGCAGCTCAAACGATAACACCCCTTTAACCCCTGGATGTAAATTGCGCAAAAGAAAAGAGCAACCACAAACTAGTAGCTTTATAGAGTGTTAAATTCCTTTTTCACGCCCCACAACAAAAGATAAAATTTTTAATTAACCTTGCTTGTGAATTATGCTACAGGGAAAAATGTATATAATTTGGATTTAAAATTAGGGTTCTTTGGGGTCACACACCAGCAAAACAAAAAGTTAATTTAACCCCCGGATGTAAAAAGCGCAAAAGAATTGGCAACCAAAACTAGTAGCTTTGTAGGGGTTACAATTGCGTGTTTTCTAGCCACACAAAAGAATTTAAAATTTTAAAAACCTCGCTTGTAATTTCTACAGGAAAAATGTTAATTTTGGCGTTGAAAAGACGGTTTCTTGGGGGCAGCACACCCGCAAAACAACGCTTAAATTTAACCCCTGAATGTAAATTGGCAAAAGAATTGAGCAACCACAAAAAAAGTAGCTTGTAGCGTGTTTCAATTGCGTTTTTCTACGCCACCAAAAAAGAGTAAAAATTTTAAATTTAAACCCTTTGCTTGTGAATTAAAGCTGCAGGAAAAAAAGTATATATTTTGGCGTTTTAAAATGACGGGTTTCTTGGGTACACACCAGCAAAAAAACGTTAATTAACCCCTGGATGTAAAATTCCAAAAGAATTGAGCAACCACAAACTAGTACTTTGTAGGTGTTTCAATTTTTGTGTTTTCTACGCCACCAAAAGAATAAAAATTGTATTTAAACCTCGCTTGTGAAATTTGCTAAGAAAAAAGTATATATTTTGGCGTTGAAAATTCGGTTTTTTGGGGGGCGCACACCACAAAACAAGCTTTAAATTTAAACCCCCGGGTTAAATTTCGCAAAAG